>JASDQU010681156.1:29901-65275 GCA_032191745.1 Picea mariana
TAGAAAAAGAAATATAAAACAACAACTAAGAATTAAACTAAGAAATAAAACAACAACTAAATTTATAAGCATAGGGACATAGAGACAAAAAGAACAATGATACCCATGTCACCAATGATAAGGCTGATATTAGTGAAAGAAAACACCGAGAAGCAAGGGGACTATGAGTCCCTTCTTCCTCCAAGGGAGGGCTCTTGGACCCCCACAAGTAAGCTCTTCTTACAACTTTGAAAATGAAAATGGAAATGGTGAAAGAATTTTTTGCTAATCCACTCAAGGGGTGAGATGGATTGCCCCAAAGCAATGATGCAAGTATACTCTTGGCAAGGATAGAAGAGTCCTCAAGAGAATAGTGGCTACATAACTTTGCTATGAAATTCCTTGAAAAATGAAGTGTATCCATGGCCTTTTTATAGCATTCATTTGAGCTATTTTTCAACTAGTTTGTAGTGTGTAAAGTGGCTAATTAGGGCATTTCTAGGTCTTTGACCAGCCATCTAGTCGAATCCAGTCCAGATTTGAGTGTCAAATCAGCTTGGAAGCTGAACTAGAAGTGGGTGGGAGGCTGACCACTCTCATAAATGCATCGTTTCTCAGGTGCGTGGATTTTTGCGACAACAGTCGCGCATCATGCGCCTGTGCGCAAATCGTTCATTTATGTTGCGCGCATGTGCGCGCACGCCCATTGTCTTCATAGCCCCCTTCAATTTTTCACTATTTTGTATAGTTTTTGACCCTTCATGAATGCTTTTGTGTTAATTCAGGTCCATGGATGACTTCATAACCATTTGACGATGGTGAATTCTTGTAACCATTTGTGGACGAAATTTCAGTGATAACAGATGCCCCTTGATGGATGAGGTTAGGAGCATACGTATAGCCTAAATCCATCAATGTTTCTTCTACTGAGAGTGCTGTTGTAAGAGAGAGAAATAGTGGGATCGTCCAGAGCGATCCGTTGGAGGGAAAAAGGAACTGGTAGAACTCAACCTTCCATGAGGTGGGTAAAAAACAAATTGTGTACAAACGAGGCGGGCATGCCCCATGCTCGTGTCATGTAACTCAAAAAAGAGGAATGAAGTGTTGGTGTAGACAACTGCAGTGCCCTCGAGGGTGATCATGATAAAGGAAAAATACAATTCTATGGACGAACATACTCTGAAGAGTAGGTAGTAACAGTTGTAAGAAGTATCACGGATTCCGTGGGCATTGATAGCCCAACCAAGTTCAGAGGTATTCGGAAAGTAAAATAACTAATTGCAATAGTCACAAAGTAAGACCCACCATAACATGAGAAAGTGTTGATGTTGAATGTTATGGGGGTCAACGACAACAGGGAACAATTGTGTTCTCCCTATGCCGTCTGAGATCTCTCATTGGATGGGTAATGAGAATCAAGATACTGTCGCCCTTCTGGAAAACTGTGCTGAGGTCGACAAAAAGGGGGACGTGACTCCCAGAAGAAAATGGATTCGTGAAATCTACTAGGTGAGGTTAGGAAGTGGAGGAAGTACATGGACGAAGTCAAGATGTAGGAAGACTCAAGACTGCCCTTGGTTGGAGTATATTTGAGATAAAAGTGGCCGCAACCATTCAACGAGGTCAAGTGTCAGGGGGACAACAAGACAGGGGATAAGTTGTGCCAAAGGCGGGACAAGGTGAACAAACTCAGAGGGCAGGGGTAAGTGGCCTGTGGGGTACTCTGAAGATATGTACGATGTCGTCAAGGGTGGATGATAAGTAGTGCCCCAACCAAGGGTGACATGGGTTACGTTTGGCCAAAAAGGGAAGAAGGTCACCAAAGGGGACGACAAAAAGGTAATGTAACTACTGGAAACAAAGGTGTTTGTACAATAAATAAAGAATAATTTGGGATAAGTGTACAAATACAGAAATGGGTGACCCAATGTGATATGGTTGGCCCGGGAAGGGCATAATTTTCTTGGAGAATTGATGGAGGGTGGGGGCCCCATGGGTGGGTTTCTGTATGAGGTAGGTGAAATGAAGGGAAATTTGCAGATGGGCAAACAAATTGTGGATGAAATGGAGGGTTCATGATACCGCGGAGGTGCAGTCCAAAAAATAGAACTGTGAAGAGATAATCTGGGAGTCTGTTGGGAAAGCTAGCAAAATGAGGAGAAGGAGTATGTGGCTGATTCGTGACATGATGTAAGACTATCGGGACTCCCATCCCTAAAGGGGTTTGAAAAAAAATAGCATGAGTGTCAAAAGCGCAAAAGGGTGCTATGAATGGGACAACTCATGTGGGTAAGAGTGCTACCAGGTGACAGTACCGAAGATGCAAATGGAGGTGTTGGTACTGCAGAGCTGGAAATGGGGATCCTAGAGGAAAATGTTAGAGGGTGTGAATGGAAAGGTAAGAGAGAGTCAGAGGGAATGACTACATGCTAGTGCTGATTATATACCTGCAGGGATTGTGCTAATGTATGATGACCAAGTACCTGCACACATGAAAACCAAATACCCGACGTGAACAATATCTGAAGAGAATCGAATATATGAGCATGTATTTGATAATTTTGAATATCCGCATGCGTACCTGATCAGGGGATGAAAAATGGCGTCCTGGGGGATCAGGATGAAAAGAGGCCCAAGGACTGTCGTGATGTAGATGATGAGATGCTCATCCCGTGGCTGAAGATGAATCGAGAAATGGACGCCCGGAGCTCCCAGAATGGTGAGTGGAAGTTTGGCAAAAAGGCCTATACATAGCTGTAGGGCCCACATTGCCACCTCATTTATAATTGCTGCTATAATGATTGGACGAGAAGTATTCAGAAGAGATTTGGAGATTCTAGGAGGATGAGGCATCCGATCGAGGACCAACGAGCTTCAGGTTAGTGGTTTGATCATCCTACATAGAATTAGGGTTTCATTTTTTGGGAAGGGACTGTACGGAGGGTCATATAGAGGGTTTGATGAGTGTGGGCCCCACGTACACAGGCGATCGGGAAGTAGGCACGCATACGTGCGCACCTGCCCACCGGATAGGTGCGCATGGGAGCACTGGTAAGGGGGTAGAGGGTGCGCACTATGTGCGCACCTATCGGCTGAACAGGCATGCACATGTGCATGCCTGTAGAGTGAACATGCGCGCCTGAGAGCGCACCTGTGTAGTGAACAGGTGCGCCTGAGAGCGTGCCTGTGTAGTGAATAGGCACGCACATGTGCGCGCCTGTGAGTTAAACAACCGTGCCTTGGAGGCAAGGTTGACAGGTGTAAAACTTATCTGTTTGATGTTGTTGATGGTCCATGGGGCTGATTTAGGACTGTTTTATGTGGTTGCAAGTCAACATTGTGCACGATGCCAGTTGGTTGGCGAGACCGAGATTGGTCCCAGCTGCGAGATGTTGGTTGGTTGGTGAGATAGGGATTGGTCCTAGCTACGCGACACCGTGGCTATTGAGGAGCCAGGTGTACGTGTGACTCTGGCAGCCTGTGGGCTGTTGAAGTTCTTTGAGTGCTCGTTGATATTGGTGCAGGAGTATCTCCTGTAGTTTCTTATCTGGATGTGGAGTCTGGACCTACATTGCTTTATAGTGCGGGGAGAGCAGATTACCTTCACTACGGTGGAGGATGTATACTTTTTTACTGGGCTCCCATTTCGGGGAATGCCCCTACCGGTGGAGCCGGTATTACTGAGGGATCTGGCGCTAGCAACAGTTGGCCGGAGATACTGTTCGGGACTGAACTTTATGTCTGGCACTGTCATGAGCATTAGGGCGATGGATGCCCTGGCACATCGCTGGATAGCAGCGATGATTGTGAGATTTTATGGGTCACTGGCGACGCAACGGATCAGTGGTGGCCATTTGATTGTGATGGAGAGAGTGTTGGCCGGAGAGCACTTCGCTTGGGGGCTTACACTGCATGCCAGGATGGTAGGGTAGCTGGACCACTTTCGATGCATGGATACTGGAGAGTTTGCCTTTGGGTCCCTCCTGGTGGCCTGGTTTCTGGAGAGGGTGCATATGTTGCACCCTAGGATTTTATTGGGTGTGCATGGGGCGCGAGAGCCATGACTAAAGCGGTGGTCGACTATTTTGCTTCACCATGGTGGTGGTGAGGGCAGCCACTTCTTTACTACTGAGGCGACGCAGGTGTGGGAGTAGATGCTGCAGGTGATATTATAGTACCCTTATGCCGGGGTTGACTTCCGGGAGGATCCGGACATGGTGTTGCCTCCAGGGGAGGTTTTTGACCATCGAGGTATGTTTATGATTTTGATATATATGTTTTTTTTTTGAGATAGCATGATATATGTATATGATATAGATTTTGATACTATCTGTTGGGTGTTTGTATGTGCAGATGTGGCACCTCACAGGCGCGAGGTGGATTTGCGGAGAGCACCGTCTCGTCGGGAGCCGGAGAGACCATTGTGGGGAGAGAGGCCTTGGCGTGAGGACATCGTGGCGCGACTAGCTGATCCAGAGAGAGCAGCGAGGAGACACCGGTTTGATGACCCTGGTGCTGGGCCATCACATGCTCCTCTAGTGGATGCTGGAGTAGATTTTGAGGACAAATGTCATCGCCTGAAGGTGGTGTTATAGGATGTGTGTGAGTGCATGTGGTTTCACATCTAGGATGAGGGCATCCTGGAGCAGTGTGTGGGGATTCCGCCGCCATGGCAGGCTGTGGTATGACGGGTAGCAGTAGCAGGTGCTACCATGACCGGACGACTACCTACGGGGCAGGAGGGACCAGTAGGGGGTGGGCAACCACCGCCTGAGGGGGAGGCAGGCAGTCGTTCTCTAGAGGCACCTTGAGTGGTGCTCTATGTATTGATGTATTTTTGTATATAGGCTGGTGAGCCCATTTTGTACCGAGGTGCTTCACTGGCCTACGGATACTTGTATTTTTGTATGTAAACATTTGGATGGCACTGTGGACCTTTCGATATATACATGAGTATACATTTTGAGATCTATGTGGTGTTTACATGTGGTTTGTTAATGTATTGATGATGTCTAATCTATATATGCTGTGACAGATTTTTGATATGTTTTGTATGTGTAGAGGTAGCTTGATGTGATATATGCCAGTCTAACACAATATTGGCTAGGTTATCTATTGTTTGATTCAATTGTCTGGGAATATGTGTAAATGTAATGGAATCAAAATGTCGAGATAATAGTCTAACCTACAGGTATTTGCGAAAGAGGCAAGGATCACGTATGCGGTACACATTGTTGAGTTGGAGAATGACTAGTTGAGAGTCAAGGAAGACGCTAAGGTGACGAATACGGTGATGCTGTGCATCGTCCAGGAGGCCAATGACATCAATGTATTCAGCTTGGTTGTTGGTCGTTGAACCTAAACATATGCCACTTTAATGGAGCATTTCATGTGAGGGGGTGTAGAGAGCCCAAGCGGCCGAAGAGAGATGTTGTGTCCAACGGCTGGCGCCGTTGGTGTAACCGATGTGGTAGGACGGTGGAGGAAGCATCTGTCAATAGAACAAATGAGATTTTAGACGTGAGGGATGGAAAAAAAATTAAAAACACTATAAAAGAAATAACCTAAAGTAGAATGACTACGTTTAAGAATAAAATTTCTTTAAATACAACCCGTTGATGGGTTCTTTGAGAGAGAGGCCTTCGAGGGAGGCCAGGATGTATGAACCTTTGGTGAGGCAATGTTGGATAATGTATGGGCCATGCCATAGTGAATTGAATTTTCTATGGCCAAAGGTATCGTGAGTGATATCGTAAGCCAGGACAAGGTCACCTTCATGAAATGAGCGAAGGTTCACATGTCGATCAAAGGTAGCCTTTGATCGTTTTTTAGCCACCTCATTGTTTTGTAATGAAGATCGACGATCTTCATCCAGAGACTCTAAGTTCAGCAAGCGCTGCTCCATTGGAGCAGTGTCAGGTAATAGGGAAATTGTGGTGCGTAGGGTGGGAATTTTGCACTCGATGGGAAGAGTGTCCTCAACCACATGGACTAGATGAAATGGTGTGAAACCAGTAGCTATTTTCATAGCCATACGGTAAGCCCATAGAGTGGAAAATGACATGTGATGCCAATTGGTTTTATGTTTATTAACCGTGTGCTGTAACATGGTCTTGAGGACCTTGTTAACTGCTTCGACCTGTCCGTTAGACTGAGGGTAATATGGTGAGGCAAACTCGTGAGAGTATCCTAACCGAGATGAGAGTTCGATGAAGATCTCATTCTCGAAGTGTTTCCTGTGATTGGAAATGAGTTGGAGTGGTAATCCAAAGCGAGATATGATGTGGTTAAAGAAAAAACACACTGCGGTGTCAGCAGTGTTGTTGAAGGTGGGCATAGCTTCTACCCATTTGGTGAAGTAATCGACTGTGACAACAATGTATTTGTGACCATTGCTGGAGGGGGGATTACAAGTCATGAATTCGATGCCCCATTTACAAAAAGGGCCAGCAGTGATGACTGGATGAAGAAGAGAAGAGGGTTCTTGGGCTTTGTTGGCATAAAGCTGACATTGCTCACATCATTTCACGGCATGAATGCAATCGTGAAACAAGGTAGGCCAAAAGTAACATGCTCGGATAATCTTCTGAGCAGTGGATATTCTCGAAAGATGGCCCCCACATGCATCGCTGTGGCAGTCGTTCAAGACTCTATTAGCCTCGTCAATGGTTAGGCATCGACGAAGAATGGTGTCGACTCTCTGCCGATATAGAATATCTCCAATGAGGAGGTAGCTGGGGGCCTGATGGCGAATACGACGGCGATTATCTCGCGAAAGGCGGTTACCAAACTTTTGAGTTTGAAGGTAGATGAGGAGGTCATCGTACCAAGGATCATCTGAAGTAATGTAAAAGAGGTGTTCATCAGGAAAGTCAGTATTGAGGGGGGTAATAGTGGTGTCAGAGGGGAGGGCCATGACAAGTTCGACGAGAACGAGGGCCTTCTTGCTCTTGGGTGTTGAGAATTCTAAATCATACTCTTGAAGGATAATGATCCATCGAGCAAATTTGTCGTTAATTTGTCGATGAATGAGCAAGTATTGCATAGGGTTGGAATCTGCGACAACCTTAGTTATGCGAAGCAGAATGTAGTGACACAGTTTCTAGACTGCGAGGATGACTGCAAGAGCTAGTTTCTCTTTGTGTTTATACTTCAGGGGTGGCCCTGAGAGGTTTTTACTAACGTAATAAATGACATGCTCACAATTGTCATCACCTAGCTGGACGAGAACTCCTACTACCGACACAGTTGATGATGATACGTAGAGGATATAGTCGCAATTGTAGTCAGATGCACTAATTAAAGGGGCATTGGAGAGCGCAATTTTAAGATCGTCAAATGACTGTTGGGCATGGTCTTCCCAATGAAATGATATGTTGTGACGTAGTAAGAAAAGGAAATTGTGTGTGCGTATGGTGTAGTCTGGGACAAATCGCTGTAGAAAGTTAGCTTTGCCTTGTAGGCTCTGAAGTTGACGTAAATTCTGGGGAGGTGGAATTTTGGTGATAGCTTGGAATTTGAGGGGGTCCATGGTAATACCGCTTTGGGAAATGATAAAGCCGAGAAGGCACCCTGCGGTTACACAAAAAATGCACTTGAGGGGATTCAAGCAAATGTTGTACTGACGACTCCGTTGGAAGATGATTCACAAATCATCAAGATGTTGAGCGTGTTTCTTGGATCGAGCCGTGAGGTCATCCAAGTATGCAAGGATGATATGAGTCAGATCGTGAAAGATGTATGTCATATCCCATTGGAAAGTTGCGTCAGCATTCTTTAAGCCAAAAGGCATGACATGATAAGAAAAAGTACCCCAAGGGGTAGTGAATGCAGTTTTATACTAATTGCCTGGGTGAATTTGAATTTGATTATAACCAGAGAATCCGTCCATGAAGGATAGAGCCTCGTGACCTGCGTAGTCATTGATAATTTGATCGATGAAAGGCGTTGGAAAGTTGTCTTTGGGACATGCGTGATTGAGATCGCGAAAGTTCGTGCATATGCAGATAGTGCCCTGTTTTTTGTTAACGGGTATTGGGTTGGAAACCCATGATGTATAGGCGATGGGGTAAATGAACCCGACAACATGTAATTTGTCAATTTCGGCTTTGATGGCCGTGGCTTTGGACGGGTGTAGTGGTTGTTGTTTTTGACGAACTGGTGTAATGTCGGGCCAGGTGTCTATGCGATGTTCGATGATAGAGGGATCGAGGCCAGGCATTTCTTTGTATGACTAGGAAAAAATATCCCGATATTCCTGGAAGAGGGCTTTATAGGTGGTGATTTCCTGAGGAGTGCAAGAAGCTCCAATGGTGATTTCCTCGACGATGCCATTTTTAATGGAAATGTCGATTTTAATGGTCGGGGAAATATTGGCCATGTTGCCTTCTTCAAAAGCATCAGGGGCAGGAATGGGGTTCTTGAACTAGTTGATAGGCCCTGATGAAATAAAATCCTTGGTTTCAACTGCGTAGATGGAGTGTTTGTTAGGAGGCGTGGAGGCTTTCTGTGGAAATAAGAGTGCGTGGTGGTGTAGCGCATCCCATGGGTAGTCAAGGTTATTTAACGCTTCAAGTATTTCCTCATCACAATGGAAGTGACGGGAATACAAGGGGTCGTGAAGAGGGATATCGGTGACTGTTGTCGTGTGGTTGCCCCCTGGTGATGAAGAAGTAGGGGGAACAATGAAAGGAGAAGGTGATGGTTTTCTCAACATGAACCAAATATTGAAGTACTGAGGAGTACCCATGGTAGTTGGGTGTAAAATATCCGTAGGGGAATGAGCGGGAGAGTTGGGGGGATTAGGGGGTGAATCCTTAGATAAGTCATCTAAGAACCATGGAGGCGTTGGAAGGGCCTCAAGTTCGAGAGAAATGACATGAAGAATCTCTAGTGATGAGGCAAGGTCAACTATTGACTCTGTGGGTTGTTGAAGCAGGGTCAAGTAGCATTGCATGTATTCAATGATCATAGGACACTGGTATGTAAAATGATCTAATAATTCACATAGAGAGCAAGGGCATCTCATAAGTTCATTGACTGAAGTGGTGACATAACGGATGTCAGTGATATTTGTTAAGGAGGACGTAGAAGGATTGGGGTTGCTCTGGAAGCTTTGGCGTACTGCGGCTAATGTCTGCCGAAAGTGTGGTAGTGCTGGGAAATGGTGGGTATAATGGCCATATTCTAAACATATGGCACAAGTGAATTTGGTTCGCAACCCTTTACTATTGGAATGGGGGGTGGTAGTGGCAGTACTGGCTATAGTGGCGAGTGTTGGGGGAGTTTGATTGCGTGGAATCAAATTCTGTAACTCTGGTAGAGATGGGTAGTTGTTGGTTTGGTGTCCATCTTTCTCACATAGTGTGCAAGGAGGTTGGACGTGTGGAGGAAGTGGAGATGTGGGCTCCTTCTTCTTTCTCCTACCCCTAGATGTGGCACGGGGGTTAGTGAGTGGGGGTGTAGGGGGTATGGTGGGAGTAAGGATGGGAATTTTCATTGGGATTCCTTTCGTTTGGGGGGGAAGGGATGGTCAAGGGACCATCTCTGGTAGATGTAAGTACCAAACTAGAATTTCTAACACCATATTAGGGAGGGTAAGCATTGCATCTACCTGGAAAGCTTCGATGCCCGATGGAGGGTAAAAGAAGGGGATTTGAGTGATGGCTTGGGGAGCTATCTCCCAAACTAGGATATGTCCTTGGGGAGAGGTGGAATTGTGGACTGGTGGGGTCGACAAGTTCATAGGAGGCTCGTGAGGGGGAAGTTCTGCGACTAGAGGGATGTTAGATATGATAGAAGCCTCCATAGGAGGAAGGGTATCCTCTGTGTGAGTTCTGTTAGATGATACGATGCATACTTGATTAGAATGATGAAGGAGTGGTGGTGCACCATGGTAAGTTCCTAACAATGATGGATCTTTGAAAATTCTAGGACCCATCTCGATGAGTGGGTAGGTGTCAGGACTCGTATGGATGAGGGGAAGGATGTTATCGATGTTGTCAGATGGGTTAGGCTCATAATGTGAGACTTGGTCAATGGTAACATTCTTCCCATTGTGGGGGAACATCATTGTCCAAAAGACGGAAGAGGCAACTTCCTTCATAGCGTACATGTAGCTACGACCGAACAAGATATTATAATCGAGTGGGGCATTGATAACTTTGATGTCGATGAGAATAGTCTTGCCCCCGAGTTCTATGGGGACATTTTGGAAGAGCCCTTCAGGAGACGATGGTCATCCGTCATATGCTGGTAAGGTGATGGTAGAGGGTATGAGTTCGGGGGAACCAAGTTTCTGCCATACAGATTTGGACATGATGCATGTAGATGCACCTTCATAGATGATACATCGATGAACTGTGATGTTCCGTATTTTTAGTGGGATTTGAAAAGCGATCAAGGCGGGAAGGCGGGGTTCTCCACTTTAGAGATCAAATGTAATGAGTTGAGTATCTGTGGGGTCGACTACCCCCAAGGCAGAAAGTAATGATTTCCACTGAGTGGGACAAGTCTGGAGGACTTCCAAAACTGACATGGCAGTCGGGGATTGTGCTAAGTCATCAACCAAACTGTAATTGTGAGCTGTCCTAGCCTATGGGTTATGGACATTTCTGTGTAATGGGATGCAAGGGATGCGAAGAGGTGGCTTTGTGTTAGGGCGAGGAATCACCAATGGGGGTCCCGTCAGTTCAGGGTTTGTCTCTGGAGGGATGGTAGCAGACTTAGTGGGTGTATGATACTGACGATTATGTGTTTGCAGAAGGATTTCTTCCTCACTAGTGAGGAGGATCGTGCGATCTGCTGGATTGTTTGGGTTGAGGTATTGTCCCACCTAAGGTGGGGGATGCTACGTGTCCTGTTGGGTGTTTATCACACCTTGGTGTGGAATAGAATTTTGTAGCACGACAGGGGGGGTTGTTGCATGCATTGTTGTGGTGCCTACTGAGGGGCAGGTGGTGTTGGAGGATGGGGTAGACTACCTGAGTCTTTCAACCATTTGAAATCAGTGATTTGGGGGCAATGATGAGTGTAATGGACGAACTCAACACAAAGGGCACAAGGGAAGTTGGTTTTAATAGTATTGTTATTTCTCCCTTGGCGCCTATTATTATTTCCCCCCTGGGGGTTCTGATTCCCTTGGTTTTGGTTGCCCCCAGTGGGTTGGTTCTGCTGGGGTTGATTCCTGCCTTGACCTGGGTTTTTGTTGTTCCTGTTTCATCCTTTCTTTTTGGCATTGTTCGACGGATGGTTCGGATTTTCCGTATTCAGCTATTCAAAATTTTGATATTGTTGAACGGGAGAGGGTTGAACAAAATTCACCCTAGCATGAGGATGTGGGGGAGCCATGGGTTGTGGGGATCCAGGAAATGGAAAGTACGGATTCTGTGGCGGTAACGATCTATAAGGTACATAGGAAGGCATAGTGATTTCTCTAGTACTATAAGCTGAGGTAGAGGGGGTATCTGAACTTGTTTGAATAGGTGGGTGTATGGGGGTTGTCGGTGGTGGCCCACTGATGGGTGGAGGCATAGTAACAGGGTATGGTTGTTGATAAGAGGGTGGGGGGTAATAAGAAGTGCCCCCATATGCCGACAGGTATTGGGGTGTGCCATACATTGGTGGTGGTTGGGGTTGTGGACCGTGGTGAGTGGTGTTACCAATCAGTCTGTCTGCTGTGTGAGACATCCCAGGTTTGTCTTGGCCAAATGGCACCATTTTTGGAAGATCAGGAAGCACAGTGTATAGGTACCCTGACTGTGTATAGATGAGGTCATACTGTTGAGCCTTATTGATGCCTTCCTTTTCATATTGAGGGAAGGTGGAAGCTACATCCTTACTGAGGAGAGAGACAAGTGATCTATCAAACTAGTCAAGACACTGTTGTTTGGTGGTTTTTGCTTTACACAAACTACGTCGCCTACGCCACTCGTGAATGTGATCAACGATATGTGTGGCTGAGGTTTGTTTGAAATTAGAGAGTATTTCTAGACCATTGTCATGGTGGATTGGTAATTGGAAGAAGGTCAAGAATGCTTTGGCCAAAGACTCAAAAGTCGCATGGGACCCTGATTTTTCTTCTACATACCATTTGGTCGATGGGCCAGTGAGTGTGCATTGAAATAATTACAGTCTGATGGAATCATCCATATTGCTATTGGAAGAGAACTAGAGGTGAAAAGTCATGACATGGTTGGCAGGGTCATCGTCTAGCTTCCCTTCAAACTTGGGTATGTCTGAAGGTAGTTTGGTGGGCATTGCAGGCCATGTGGGGTTATGTAATATAGGATCATTGGTGAGTTTGTTTAGATCTGGTATGTTGAGAGAGGCCAAAAATGGCATCTGTAGTGGGGGTGGAGGGTTAACTCCAGCCATGGTGTGAGTGTGTTGTGAACCTGACCCTTGAGGGGGGCTAGGTGGGTTGGTACTTCCCCCTTGAGAGGAAGTGGGTCCCCCGCTTCCATGTAAAGGAGAGTGAGTGGACAAAGGACCTTGGGAAGTGGACCCAAGTAATGTGGAGCTAAGCAAAGCTGATCCTAAAACAATAGCACTCACAGGAGTGTGTGAAGGTGGTGCTAATGGGTGGGCAAGACCAGACACTCCCCCTAAGATAGGAGGGAGGTTGAGCAAGCATTGTGAACAACAGGGATTCTATGGGTCCCCTATGATGTCCGACTAGCTGAGTGAATGTGTGAAAATGGTGGTGAGAGTAATAAAGAAACAAGAGCCTTTGTGTTGAAAATTTGAACTTTACACACTATATATATCCAAATCAAAATGTAATCAGAAGTGTATCATACATAAAATGTTTTGAAAAAGAAGCATATATGTGGATAAGTGGGTTTTGTCTGTGTGGGGAATAAAAAAAAAATGCTCGTGTCCTAGAAGATGTAACGTCCTTCCTCTCAAATAGCATTGGACCTTCCAATAGTACTCAATAGTGGGGTTTGAAGTCACTGGAGGAGAAACTAGTGAAGGATGAAATAATTGGTTATAATGAGAGGTAAATGGGGCATATCCCAAAAGTGCTGGTGATATTTCCCAATAGCCACACAAAATCCAATCAAGGTGCAATTGCAGCCCACAATTGCCACCTGGGTAGATGTCCTAAAATTTGGTCACTAGGTATCTCGGTCAAAGTGAGACATTTAGATTTTCGGCCTAAGAAATGGGTCACGGGCTGGATCCCGTCCAAGAGGTGGGTGCCTCAAGGGGGGATGCACAGAAAAACCAGACCTCAGCCTTCAAACCTTCATGGTTATCTCCCTTCCTTATGGTGTTAGGAACACTTGACTTGGAGGATTTTCAGTTCCCTATTTGACAACTTCTATGGTTTTGATATTGTGAGAACCAGATAAAGGGGAGTTATTTGGATGCCTATCCCCAAAATCCTACCTAGACTAAAAAATTTCTTTTGGCACCTTTTGTGGAGGAAAACTTTAGTGAGTTTTTAGAAATTTTTTAGATGTAGTTGTTTTGAGAGGTTGGGGGTGTGAACCAACCTTGTTGAATTAAAATGGGAGTGGATAGTTTTGTCAAGAAAAGGGTGGGGTGTTTTCGGAATCCCTTGGGAGGAAACTTACTTTGACCTCCACGTTTCAAGAAGAAGCTATGTGAGTGATAAGTGACTTTTGTGTGTGAGTGAAAGTGTGCCAATTTTTAGTGAATTAGATGCCACCTTGCTGCATGTGGACTTCGCTTAGTCCTTACAAGTGTTGATTACCTAATTAACTAAGTGCCTTTGGTACAAACTTGCATAATTCAAAAGTCCCTAGGAAGCTAGCATGTGGACATGTGGGTCCATTACTATCCCTTTAACTCCCTATTGTGATGTAATCTAAGAAAATCTTTGAAACTATCCTAGATTGATCATCTGGGCATGTATGGTCCCATTACAAAACCTTTAAACTTCCCTAGTGATTTGATCTAAGAAAGCAAATTTCAACACTATCCTATATTTGTAGCATGTGGGCATGTATGGGACCGTTACAATATTAATATGTGTTTGAAAAAAAACAAACTAAGAGGAGTCCCAAGAAGGGTTTTTGTCCTCTCCTAAAGGTTTTAATGTTCTTAAGGGAGATGAAATCGTTTCACAATCTTTTTTTGATTCTCAAGGTCGCTTGGATGCGTGAGAGAAGAGCATACTAAGCGATTGTTATCCAACTTCTAGTCCCAATGCAAGTTAAATGTGATTAAAAATGATTTCCAACTTATATTGTGAGTCAAAACAAGCCATCCATGTGGTGAAAATGAAAGAAAAAGAGGAAATTGATTTTAACCCCCTAAGTGCCTATGTGTTTTGACTAACCCCTTTATATGATGAGGGGATTAAGTGTGGTGCATATTTAAAACATGCTTGAAATCATTTTTAAGAAGGCAAATGGCCTTCCCCACATCTCAACAACTTTACAATGTGAATTTTTGCATAGATGCACGGGTCTCAGTGGAGATAGAGGCGCACAGAGCGCATGTGCGCGAATAGAGACAAGTCAATAAGCGCATGTGCGCATAAAAGAACTGTGATTTAAGCACATGTGCGCACGATGCACATCTGTGGGCCTAAAAACCCATGCACAGGTGACACATGGCCGAGAATGAAAAATCCAGATGGATTTCTCCCAATTCAACTTGGAATTGGTTGATTGGCAGGTCGACTTAGGCTGGTTAGTGCACTTGCAAGTTAAACAAACTAAAAGAAGAGCTAGAAAAGCCCAAATGGGGTAGGAAATTGATACCTTTCCTCAGTGGAGTCACTAATATGTTGTGCCTCTTTCGTCACCTTAGTGAGAAAAATAGAGGTGCTTGCAAGCTCAGTTGGGTTTGCTGAGCAGGACAGCTGCAAGGAAAAGGGTTAGAAAAAGAAATATAAAACAACAACTAAGAAATAAAATAAGAAATAAAACAACAACTAAATTTATAAGCATAGGGACATAGAGACAAAAATAACAATGATACCCATGTCACCAATGATAAGGTTGATATTAGTGAAAGAAAACACCGAGAAACAAGGTGACTATGAGTCTCTTCTTCCTCCAAGGGAGGGCTCTTGGACCCCCACAAGTAATCTCTTCTTACAACTTTGAAAATGAAAATGGAAATGGTGAAATATTTTTTTGCTAATCCACTCAAGGGGTGAGATGGATTGCCCCAAAGCAATGACGCAAGTATACTCTTGGCAAGGAAAGAAGATTCCTCAAGAGAATAGTGGCAGGATAACTTTGGTATGGAATTCCTTGAAAAATGAAGTGTATCCATGGCCTTTTTATAGCATTCCTTTGAGCTATT
Organism: Picea mariana; assembly: GCA_032191745.1. Taxonomy (NCBI): domain Eukaryota; kingdom Viridiplantae; phylum Streptophyta; class Pinopsida; order Pinales; family Pinaceae; genus Picea; species Picea mariana. The sequence continues at coordinate 45,169 of JASDQU010681156.1, forward strand.
GTTCAATTAGTTTGTAGTGTGTAAAGGGGATAATTAGGGCATTTCTAGGTCTTTGACCAGCCATCCAGTCAAATCTAGTCCAGATTTGAGTGTCAAATCATCTTGGAAGCTGAACCAGAAGTGGGTGGGAGGACGACCACTCTCATAAATGCGTCGTTTCTCAGGTGCGCGGATTTTTGCGACAACAATTGCGCATCGTGTTCCTGTGCACGAATCGTGCGTTTTTGTTACGTGCATGTGCACGCGCGCCTAGTGTCTGCATAGTGCCCTTCAATTTTTCACTATTTTGTATAGTTTTTGACCCTTTATGAATGATTTTGTGTTAATTCAGGTCCATGGATGAGTTCATAACTGTTTGACAATGCTAAATTCTTGTAACCATTTGCGGACAAAATTTTAGTGATAACAATCACGTTGCTTGGTTTGTGGAGGGCTATCATGAACCTGTTGTTGGCAGGGTTGAATCTGTTCAACCGGTCAGGCTACATGAGATGTTTGGGTGTATATGAAATATTTGTGCTTTGTTGCAGTCTTGTCGACCTGCTTCTATTGGATAGAAGGTGCTTGGGTCGAGGCTGTAGTGGTTGCAATATCCTCTTGTTCTCCTTTTGAACAAATTGTGAAGAAGATGAATTTTGTAGTATGAAATATTACCTTGCATCATTGTTTAGGTGGGACAATAGTTGGAACTAGCTCTGGTATGCTGTAGAGATGAACCCCCAAAGTAACAATGACACTATGGGGTCGAGACTCATAAACATCATGATGCTTCCACATATATGGCTGGCCCAAGAGAAAATCACAGACATATAGTGGGGAAACATCACATAATACCTCATCCTTGAAGGGCTGGATGTCGTATGACAATCGACACTGCTGGCTAACATGAATCTCTCGTCCTTGGTGAATCCACCTAATGTTGTATGGTTGTGGGTGTGGTGTTGTCGACAATCGTAACTATTTGACAACCTCTACCAAGATGAGGTTATTTTGGCTTCCTCTATCAACAATAAAATGCAGTGGGGTCCCCTTCACCCACATCTGTGAATGAAAAGGGTGCTCCCCCTCTTCAGGATATGTTGGTTCTTCTGGTTGAATTGCTGCAGTTGCGACAATAGAAGTGGGGTTTGCATCGATGATCTGTCTTGTACCAGTATTTTTAGAATCAGATTCTAAATCAAGGTTCATCTCCTTGTCTTTGATCAATGCCACCAATGATTTGTTTGAGTGACATTCCTCGGTGTTGTGCCAGGGGATTTTGAGGAAATCACACCATTTTTCAGTGTCCTTCTTTGTCTTCCTGTGACCCTTCTTTTCCTATGGCTTAGACTAGTTTTCAGGAGACTTTTTATTAGGGCCATCTTTATCATACATTTCTTGTTGTAGATTTGCAAACCCAAACTCCCATTTGTTCTAGTGCTTAAATTTCTTCTCGAATTTAACAACATATTGATAAGAAACACTGAGTGATGAGATGTACAGAAAATCCATTTCAGTTTGGATGTATCTGTGTAGAGCCCCACGGTATTTCAGAACCAAATGTCATTCGGAGTCTTTCATACCCAGCTTGGTGCATAAGGTATGGAAGGTATTGGTGAATTCCAGAACTACTTGGCCCCTCTCTTTCCATAGTGTGGTCCATATCATGTACTGGTCCTCATAGTTTCCAACAGGGTAATATTGTTCCTTTACAGCATCCAAAAAAAATCTCAAGTGGGATCGACCCCATATATTCTAGACTCCTTTGTGGAACTTTGCTCCCAATAAGTTTCCCACCAATGTTTGAAATGGGGGAGATATTTAAGGAGTGCAGAGGTGATCTTTTCCCTGTCGGAAAAATTATGAACAAAGAAATAACCTTCTAATAGATTTAACCATTTGTCTAGAGAATCCGCATCTATCTAACCTTCAAATATGGGAGTATCAAAATTAACCTATAACTTGAAAGGAGATGTGCTTCCAAAGTGGTTGTTTGATGAATATGCACCTGTTGCTATCGACAAGCATTGAAGTATGTGCTAAAAATTCTCCATCATTTCATCGCTCTGTCGTGTGAGAGCTTGCTCAAGCAACAGATCTATAGGATCGTCTGCTCCGTCGTTTTTATTTTATTCCTCCATGGAGGGTTTATTGGGCGTGTGAGAGTGATTTTATTCAAGAGAGACAAGCTTGAGACCCAACTTTCTATACTCGGACCTCGCCGGGGACATGCACTGAAAAAAATGATCAAGAGCAACCTGCTCTGATACCACTGATCCAGATTATTTTCGGCATGAAATGAGAGCAAAGATATAAGAAATAAATGCACAAATACATCACGGATATCCAATAATATAAAATAAATGTATTAGAGATGCAACCATAAACACAAATATATAGTAATACATAATTTCTATTAATAAAAGAAATGTACAGTGACTATAAAAATACAGTGAAAGACTCGCTAGAATGGTGTCATATTATCTCTGAGAAGAGATGTGATGGATACTCGTATTTTCAAGAAGATGATTATTACAATTAGGATCCAAAGGAATTTTTAACATAAGTAAAATCCAAAACCCTAACCCTGGAAGATGAAAATCCAAAGGTTTGTGGGCCCCGATGGGGGTAGTTGATACGCCAACTTCCTGGGGGTGTAAATATTGCATACGATATCTGTTTGGGGCTCTTGATACACTGTTGGAAAGGTATAATCGAGAAGAATGATTTTAAATTGTTCCAAGATAGTGCCTTGGGCATTTTCTTGGACCCTGAATCCCCAAAAAACATCGTTTAGGGCCTCAAAAGTTTGGAACCCAAAAAACTGTCGAAAAACTACCAAAAGGGAAAACTATTTTTTGAGCCCGTGGAATAGGTGGGTGGCCATCAATATCCACCTGGATCAATCCTCCCTCCTTAGTAAGAAATGATCTCCATTGCGTTGAGTTACTAGCGGAGAGGGGGAAGCACTTCCTGAATTTAAATCTTGGTGAGTTTCTTTCCGTGTTGGAGATGTCGCGTTGCTTGGTTTGTGGAGGGTTGTCATGAACCTGTTGTTTGCGAGATTGAATCTGTTCAATTGGTCTCCAATCCCCCAAAAAATGTCGTTTATGGCCTCAAAACGGCCCCAGAAGTTTGGAACTTGAAAAACTGCTGAAAAATTGTTTTTCGAGCCCATGGAATAGGTGGGTGGCCACCGATATCCACTTGGATCATTTCAATTCCCACAAAGAAGAACTCAACAAAGAACCCCTTATCATTCCCCCCTAACTTTAATAGGGATTATATCTTGTATCTATCCACCTCCGAGTCTCATTTGTAGGAGTGCTAGTCCAAGTAGACGATGACTAGCGCGGGCATGTCATTTATTATATAAGAGAAACCTCTTTGGTCCATCTCTCAAGTACAATAATGATGAGAAATTATCCCTAAATGTCATCCTTTTAGTCCAAAAACTATGCCACTATATCTTTCTTTGAACTACCAAGATTGTGGAAGATTCCAATCCAATGAAATATATACTCATTCAATGCTAGATCAATGGAAAATTTTCTCGTTGGATCATCATCCTCCAAGAATATGATCTCGAGTTGACAAATCCCAAGAGAAAAAAATCCCTCATCCTTGCAGAGCTAGTTCCATACTTCCCATCAACTCATGTGATACCCCTGTAAATGAAAACTTCCTAGATGAACATTTGTTTTTGATGTCATTCGAAGACCCATGGTACTGAGACATTATTTTATATCTTCGTATGAAAAAAATTGTGATCCAGATGGATGTTAGTGGCCTCCCACCTATTCCGACTGGCTTATTTTGGCATTTTTTTAGTTTGGCATTTTTTTTCTAGTTTTTGGGTCCCGAACTATCGGGGCCGTTTTGAGGCCCTAAACAACGTTTTTAGGGCTCACCATAGTCAAAATGCACATTGAGTTAAATTATGATGGAAACATTAGTAGTCCTCGAATAGACATTTCCAAGGAGCTATCGTGGGCCCCAAACAAAGATCGTATGCCAAAGTTACACCCTTGGGATGTTGATATACCAAACCACCCAAAACGAGGTCCACAAAACTATTGGCTTTTCATCTTCCAAGGTTAGGGTTTTGGATTTTATTTATGTTAAAAAGGAATTTAGAGCCTCATTGTAATCCATATTCTTTTGAATGTGAGTATCCATCACATCTCTTCTCAGAGATAAGTTTCCACCATTCCAGTGAGTGTTTCACTTTGTATTTTTACAATCTTTGTACATTTTCGCTCATTAATAGAAATGGTGTATTACTGTATATCTGTGTTTATTGTTGCATATTTGATATATTTATGTTATATTATTGGATATCTAATATATCTGTTTACATTTATTTATTATATATCTTCTCTCATTTCGTGTCGAAAATAATCCGAAGTCGAACCCTAATTCAGAATCTGATTCAAAAAATACTAGTAGAAGATAGATCATCGATGCACACCCCACTGCTATTGTCACGACCACAACACTTAAACCAGAAGAACCAACATATCCCAAAGAGGGGGAGTGCCTTTTTCATTCACATATGTGGGTGAAGGGGACCCCGCTGCATTTTATTGTTGATAGTGGAAGGCAGAAGAACCTCATCTCAATAGAGGTCATCAAATAGTTGGGATTATCAACAAAACCACACCCGCAACCATACAACATCAAGTGGCTTCACGAGGGATGAGATATTCATGTCAGCCAACAATTCTGATTGTCATATGGCATCCAAACCTTCAAGGATGAGGTATTATGTGATGTTGTCCCACTAGATATTTGTGATTTTCTCTTGGGCCAACCATATATGTGGAAGTGCCATGCTATTTATGAGTCTCGACCCCATAGTGTCATTTTTACTCTAGGGGATCATCTCTACAGAATAATAGAGGTAATTTCGACTACTGTCCCACCTAAACAGTGTCGCAAGGTAGTATCTCATACTAAAAATTTAGCTTCTTCACAATCTGTTCAAAAGGTGAACAAAGGGACACTACAACCATGACATCCTTGGTCCAAGCACCTTCTATCCAACAGAAGCAGGTCAAAAATATTTCCACAAAGTGAAAAGATTCTTTCTTCACACATTCATCTCATGTAGCCCGATCAGTTGAACATATTCAACCCCACCAACAACAGGTTCATGGCAACCTTTGACAAACCAAACAACGCAACGTCTCTAGCAAAGCAAGTAACTCACCAAGATTCAGATTCAACAATCTCTTTCCCCTCTCCCCCAGGAACTCAATGCAATGGAAACCATTTCTTCCGAAGGAGGGAGGATTGATCCATATGGATTTTGGTGGCCTACCACCTATTGCAACTGGCTCTTTTTGGTAGTTTTTCAGTTTGGCAGTTTTTTTCTAGTTTTTAGGTCCCGAACTTTCGGGGTCGTTTTGAGGCCCCTAAACAACATTTTTAGGGATCTCCATAGTTAGAATGTAGATAATTTTAGAGTCTCATGACAACATGTGTATTCCTTATATATAATTTTACAACGAGCTATCATGTGCCCCAAATGAAGATCGTATGCCAAAGTTACGTCCCCGGGAAGTTGATACACCAAACCACCCAAAACGAGGTCCACAAAATTGTTGGCTTTTCATATTCCAGGGTTAGGGTTTTGGATTTTCTTTATGTTAAAAATTGTATTTAGAGCCTCATTGTTATCCATATTCTTGCTAATGTGAGTAACTATCACATCTCTTCTCAGAGATAAGCTGCCACCATTCTAGCGAGTCTTTCACTCTATATTTTTACAGTCTTTGTACATTTTTCGTTCATTAATAGAAATTATGTATTGATGTATCTATGTGTTTATGGATGCATCTATGATATATTTATGTTATATTATTGGATATTTGAGATATCTCTGTACATTTATTTATTATATATCCTCTCTCATTTTGTGCCGAAAATAATCCGAAGGCGAACTCTGATTTAGAATCTAATTCAGAAAATACTAGTAGAAGACATATCATTGACGCAGACCCCACTACTATTGTCATGACCGCAATAATTAAACCAGAAGAACCAACATATACTAAAGAGGGGGAGCATCTTTTTCACTCACAAATGTGGGTGAAAGGGACCCCATTGCATTTTATTGTTGATAGCGGAAGCCAGAAGAACCTCATCTCAGCAGAGGTTATTAAACGATTGGGATTGTCGACAACACCACACCTGCAACCATACGACATCGGGTGGTTTCACCAAGGATGAGATATTCGTGTCAACCAATAGTGTCGATTGTCATATGGCATCCAACCCTTCAAGAATGAGGTATTATGCGATGTTTCCCCACTGGATTTCTTTTATTTTATCTTGGGCCAACCATATATGTGGAAGCGCCATGTTATTTATGAGTCTTGACCTTGTAGTGTCATTATTAATCTGGGGTGTCATATCTAAAGGATATCAAAGGTAATTTGGACTACTGTCCCACCTAAACAATGTCGCAAGGTAGTATCTCATACTACAAAATTCATCTTCTTCACAATCTGTTCAAAAGGTGAACAAAAGGAGATTACAACCATGGCAGCCTCGGTCCAAGCACCTTCTATCCAACAGAAGAAGATCAACAATATTTCCACAAAGCGCAAATATTAATTTTTCACATAGTCATCTCCTGTAGTTCGACTAGTTGAACAGATTCAACCCCACCGGCAACAGGTTCATGACAACCTTCCAAAAAACAAGCAGTGCAACATCTCCAGCAAAGCAAGAAGCTCACCAATATTTAGAGTCAACAATCGCTTTCCCCTCTCCCCGTGAACTCAACAAAATGGATACAATTTCTTCCTAATGAGGGAGGATTGATTCAGATGGATGTTGGTGGCCTGCCACCTATTCCAACTGGCTTATTTTGGCAGTTTTTTAGTTGGGCAATTTTTTTCTAGTTTTCGGGTCCTGAACATCTGGGGCCATTTTGAGGCCATAAACAATGGTTTTAGGGATCACCATAGTTAGAATATAGACAGAATCAAATTCTGATGGAAACATGTGTAGTCCTCATATAGACCTTTCCAACGAGCTATCGTGCACCCCAAACAAATATTGTATGCCAAAATTACACCCCCAGGAAGTTGATACACCAAACCACCCAAAACAGGGTCCACAAAACTATTGGCTTTTAATCTTCTAGGGTTAGGGTTTTGGATTTTATTTATGTTAAAAAGGCCTTTAGAGCCTCATTTTAATCCATCTTCTTGTGAATGCAAGTAGCCATCAAATCTATTCTCAGAGATAAGCTTCCATCATTCTAATGAGTCTTTCACTCCGTAATTTTACAATATTTGTACATTTTCGCTCATTAATAGAAATTATGTATTACTATATCTCCATGTTTATGGTTGCATCTCTGATATATTTATTTTATATTATTGGATATATAAAATATCTTTGTACATTTATTTATTATATCTACGCTCTCATTTCATGCCGAAAATAATCTGGAGTTGAACCTTGATTCAGAATCTTATTTAGAAAATACTAGTAGAAGACAAATCATCGACACAGACCCCACTGCCATTGTCGTGACCACAATAATTCAATCAGAAGAACCAACATATCCTGAAGAAGGGGAGAACCTTTTCATTCATATATGTGGTTGAATGGGAACTCGTTGCATTTTATCGTTGATAGCGTAAGCCATAAGAACCTCATCTCAACAAAGGTCGTCAAACAATTGGGATTGTCAACAACACCACACCTGTAACCATACAACATCGAGTGGCTTCACTAGGGACGAGATCTTCATGTCAGCCAATAGTGTCGATTGTCATACGACATCCAACCCTTCAAGGATGAGGTATTATGTGATGCTTCCTCGCTAGATGTCTGTGATGTTCTCTTGGGCCAGCCATATATGTGGAAGCACCATGATATTTATGAGTCTCGACCTTGTAGTGTCATTGTTACTCTAGGGGGTAATATCTACAGGATACTAGAGGTAACTCCAACTATTTTCCCACCTAAATAGTGCTGCAAGGTAGTATCTCATAGTACAAAATTCAACTTCTTCAAAATATGTTCAAAAGGTGAATAGAAGGACACTACAACCATGGAAACCTCAGTCCAAGCACCTTCTATCCAGCACAAGTAGGTCGACAATATTTCCGCAAAGTAAAAATATTCCTTCTGCACACAATCATCTCATGTAGCCTGACTGGTTGAACAGATTCAACCCCACCACCAGGTTCATGACATCCTTCCACAAACCAAGCAACGCAACGTCTCCAACAAAGCAAGAAGCTCACCAAGATTCAGATTCAACAATTGCTTTCCCCTATCCCCCGGGAATTAAACATAATGGAGACCATTTATTAAGGAGGGAATATTGATCTAGATGGATTTCGGTGGCCTCCCACCTATTCCAACTGGATCATTTTGGTATTTTTTTAGTTTGGCATTTTTTTTCTAGTTTTCGAGTCCCAAACTTCCAGGGTCATTTTGAGGCCCTAAACAAAGTTTTTAGGGATATCCATAGTCAAAATGTAAATGAATGCAGAGTATGATGGCATCACCTGTATTCCTTGGATATACCTTTCCAACGAGCTATCGTGTGCCCCAAACAGAGATCGTATGCCAAAGTTACGCCCTCGAGAAGTTGATACACCAAACCACCCAAAACAGGGTCCACAAAACTGTTGGATTTTCATCTTCCGGGGTTAGGGTTTTGGATTTTTTTTATGTTAAAAATTTATTTAGAGCCACATTGTTATCCATCTTCTTGCAAATGCGAGTATCCATCACATCTCTTCTCAGAGATAAGATGTCACCATTCTAGCGAGTCTTTCACTCTGTATTTTTACAGTCTTTGAACCTTTTCGCTCATTAATAGAAATTGTGTATTACTATATCTATGTGTTTATGGTTGCATCTATGATATATTTATGTTATATTATTTGATATTATAGATATCTCTGTACATTTATTTATTATATCTCTGCTCTCATTTCATGCTGAAAATAATCCGATTCAATTTGTCCCTCATCTCTCCCAAGATGATCACCGTAGCATTTGTCACCAAGTGTCCCACTACCTCCTCATAGGATATTTTGTCTATCAAAGAGGGGAAGAAACTATTCTCCATCGTTTCCTCACCATCGACAAGGAAAAAAAAGTACTAAATGACTTCCATAGTGGCACATGTAGAGGTCACCTCTCTGGTATTTCCATTTCCCATAAAGCGGACCAAGCTAGTTACTTTTGGCCCAACCTTTTTTATGAATTCATCCATGTTGTCAAACATTGTGAAAGGTGTACACTATACGCATATAAATCCATAGTTCCACCCACTCCCCTCCATCCAGTAATTACAATAGGCCCCTTTTGCAAATGGGGTATTAATTTCATGACGTGCAACCCCCCATACAACAATGATCACAAGAATATTGTATTCGTCATTGACTACAAAAAATGGGCAGAAGCCATGCCGACATTCAATAATACAATATATATCACTACATTATTCTTCTTCAACCATGTCATTACCCATTTTAGAGTCCCCCTCCAGTTGTTTTATGAACATTGTAAACATTTTGAAAATGAATTGTTTGCTGAGTTCTCCACCAATCTTGGGTTTACTCATGAGTTCACTTCCCCATACTTTCCAAAATCAAACGGGAAAGTTGAAGTTGTTAAAACAATTCCTCAAAAACATGCTCCAACGCACTATCAACAAACATAAAACCAATTGGAATCACATGCTATTCTCCACATTATGGTCATATCACACAACAGTCAACATTGCTACTAGATTCACACCCTACCACTTAGTCCATGGCATTGAAGTTGTCCTTCCCATAGAATGATAAATTCCCACACTGTGAACCACAGTTGAGCTCATACGTGAAACAACCCCGATAGAGCAATGATTTCTCAAACTGGAGTCATTAGACGAGGATCACTGCTCCTCTTTGAAAAACAACGAAGCGACCAAAAAACATTCCAAAGTGGTCTTTGATTGCCAATTGAACCTTCTATCATTCATAGAAGGAGATTTAGTATTGGCCTATGACATCATCCATGACACTTTAGGCCATGGGAATTTCGAGTCCCTTTGGCAGGGACCCTTTATCGTTCACCACTGTCTCACTAAGGGCACCTACATCTTGGCCTACCTTGAAGGAGCTACCCTCAAATACCTTGTCAATGAGTTATACTTGAAGAATTTCTACCCTTAAGAGTAGCCATCCTACCTTAGGGTATTCTTTTATTTTCCTAGTGTTTTTAGTCTCTTTTTACAAAAAACCCTTCCACGACATATTTATGATCCTTTGTCCTTGTTTTGACAGATGAATTATCCATCCTCTTAGTACATCAGGTACATCGATGCTTCCAGTCACTGGACTTTGAATCTTGCTTCAACCGTAACATGCACTAATTTATTCTAGTGGTATATTCCTCAGTCCTACCACCAATAACCAAGTCAAGTATGCTACCGTCATTGGAATTCTTGCAGAGGCCAGTCACTACCACATTTGTTACCGAAGTGTACTTCTATATGCTTGAATCATTGTCCTGTAGTTGAATAATGTGTATCACATCCTTGATTCATGCCTATATTGCAAGTACCTGCAAATTAAACTTATCACTCAATATTTTGAATCCATCATATTCACACATATTCCTAGAAATCTCAACCAATTTACAGATACCATGGCTAATCAAGTATTATTTTGGAAATTTTCACATTAACACACACTCACAATTCATTCAACATAGTTCATAGACATACATAAATAACCCATAAAACAAAAACATCACACATATGCCAAAAAAAATAAACATCATCATCCTATATATATATATATATATATATATATATATAAACATGTTGCCATAATTGTTTCGTAAAAAATATACAACATCCTCAGCCATATCATCGGGCTCAAGTCTCTCCAAATTCTATAAGCATATAAAAATGAGGATCCTCAACTCCCATACATAAATCATACAAAAATGTGGGCCACACTCATACAATACACCATCTAGGGTGCCTCTAGCTCTGGATAGTACCCTACCAGAGGTTTTGTTGTTGGTCCCCACCAACAAGAGGTATCCCTCTCGTACCTACTAGGGGCACCACTCTCGAGGGGTATGTTCCCTGACACAACAACACCCACTACCGCCTCCCACCATACTAGTGCTCCCCACTCATGCCTACCCCCAATACACTTCTCCAGGATCTGATCATCTTAGATGTGGGGCCAACGGTCCTTGAGTACCCTTTGCAACAACGTCTCAAAGTGTTATCGCCACTCATCCGTCTCTCGGAATTAGTCGACTACCTCATATCTTGCTGGTGCATATGAGTGGCCCACCCCAAGGTCATCAAATCAACGTCGTCTCCTTTCCCTCTCCTCCCCCTCCTGCCTCTCCTCTACCACGACACGAGAAAAATCTCCCTCTCATCCGTTTGGTCCAACAATTGAAAAACCACATACACATGCTCATTAGTATTTGCATAAAAAATAACATATTTCAAAGAATATAAGACATGCAATAAAACACAACCATACCTCAATAGTCCCATAAATCTCCAGGCGACAAACGCATATTAGGATGATGGCGAAATTCCATCCCCGAATAGTGGAAATCCAAAATAATATGTGGGGTCTACCTCCAGACCCCCTCAAATTTATCCATAAAGTAATTCTTTCCATCACCTCCTCCATAATGCACCAATATCTATCCCCATCGTTACATCCAAGGATCATGTGGAAGGGGTGGGTCTAGTATCACATTCGAGCGCAATAAAATCACCTTATCCAAAAAGAATGCACAAATGATGGACCCAAATGAAAATTCCTTTGACATCATTGTGTCACATCAGTCCATCAGTTCCACCATGCACAAGCACATCACTCATTCCCATGCATACATCTCTTTGGCCATCATCCTCTTCACTATGGAAAGGTGTGCCTTAGAAATGCATTAGGTCCCCAACGACCCAAAAATCCTCACCACCAATGCACACAATACCCGGGTCTTCAGTGAGTCAATAACACTTATGCTAATAGACCTAGGATCAAAGGTCCCTCATGTAAGAAATGTCGTCTAACCATCGTCTCTATTTTCTCTCCAACTGAAATCTAAGGATGGGTCTCGAACTCAGTGCCTCAAAATGGGAGCCTAATGATAATGTAAAGGTCTATATCCACTGTAAAATGGAACTCCTAACCTAGTACTGCAAATAACTATCCTTAGGGCCTCCACATCCCAATAATAAACTGTAGGCGATGCTCCTATGACCTCAACAATGAACAATAAAGAAAAATCATCAATCCTGCCTGAGCCAATCGATGTTGAATTTGGGCATCCCCTCCCACCTCTCTTCAGAGAGACACCAGTATCTCTCATTTCAATTAATTGACATGCTGAGCTCAAACTTGAACCCAATACAAACAATTGAGTCATCTCACATAACCAAATAAATATTCACAAAAGAAAAAAAAATCATTTTATGTCTTTCACACCCATCCTATCTAACAGGTGCACACATATGCACGACTGTTCATCAGACAGATGCACTGACACCGTGCAACTATCTCACCGACAAGAGCGCATCATTGTGTGGTTATTTGACAAATAGATGCGCATAGTTGTGCGACTATTTTCCCTACATCTGCAGGACCTGTGTGGTTGTCCCCTAGACATCCATGTGGTCTAGCATGCAAATCCCTCTAATAGTCCTGCCTTGTTGTGTGAGAGAAAAAACTAGAGTCGTGCACATTGTGCATGACTTTCATGATTTTTCCCACACAAAAGCACGTGGGTAGAGGAATGTTTCCCACATAGACAACCCTCACCAAGCTCAAAAGTGGTCATATGGCCCCCATCCCAAAAATTACCAAAATAAAAATATGCATGAGGTTGATACGACTCACCAAATCCTCATGTGCGTCCAATCGATGTCCCCACACCCTCATACCTCTAAACAGTGCATGTAAACTAGCTCTCATAACTCAACGGGTGTAGGTACAAATGAGGTGGCATTGCCATCCCCATGCCCATATATATGCCCCCTCCCCAAACTTCCAATCACCCATTCTAGATCCCAGGAGCGTCATTTTTCACACTGTTTGTGGCACACCGATCCAAAATTTTTCACCTACATGTTGGTATCACCCGTATTTCATTTTACGAAGAAGTCTTGGGGGACCTCTCCCAACCTGGGTCATAGGTACACACACTTGTTATAATTTTTATCAAATATATGTCACATGTTCTTTACTTTTTAATTATTTCTCACTTTAGATATTTTATGTTTATGTGTGCAGGTACTTGGTACAAGAATATACAACCCATTCTATCTTGGCCACCCTATGGCCCCTTCAGGTATATGTTCAAAACTAGCATGCTCTCACGCCCGCTGCAAATAGATGCATATTCAAACTCTACCCCTCGACCTTAACCTTTAGGACCCCGATATTTAGATCTATAGTTTCCCCACCTCTATGACATTAAGGTATTGTTACCTGGTAGCATTCTCACCTCCATGAGTTCTTCCACATATATTTATCCCTTGGCATATTGACATTCATGTTATTCTATCCATTACTAGGCTTGAGAGTCTTGGTAGTGTTATTCTCCAAAGAAATAACCTCATACTTCTTCCTCATCATCTTGATAACCACCCCATTATGGAATCACACATTATGTTTTTTGTTACATTAAATTCACCTCCACATTATCATTAACCCTCCATCTCACCCACTATCAATTTCCCATCTGCAATTTTATCCTCCATCCATCTTCTTGGTACAGGAACCCACCCATGGGGCCCTCATCCTTCATTAGTTGTATCTCATTACTATCACCCCATGTAGGCCCAACCATCATTCACTAGGGAACTCATTTATGTACGTGTACTTTCAACCCATTTATTCTTTATTCATTTGGTAATTGTATAAAGCACATTTCCAACTCCAACAAGTAGAGTAAATTTTTTTCGTCACTACTAATGGTGTATTTTTCCTTGGCACACAACAACCCATGTCTCCCATGGTTGGGAAATTTAACTTTTACCACCATCTCTGCACAACTATCCCTATCATGGCCAAAGTACTAACTATCATTGACAACTCTATCTCACACTACCATATTTTGACCTATCCTACACTCCTTTCCAATATCGCCCACTCAAAACAATTCACTCAATATCTGGTCATCCCCATGACAACAGATCATGTTTATGGTTGCTTCCATCACTTATCATCCCCCAACCAAGGGAATTTATTGAGTCCCATATATCTTGAACCTCATCCATGTCACCAGTTCATCCAACTTTTCCACCATTCAGTTCCTGATACCATTTTTTATCACATTGGTGTCAAGAAGCCCTTTGCTTCTTCCAATCGTGCTCCCTTCCTTGTTGACATCAGCACAAGTTTCTAGGAAGGTGGAAATATATTATCTCTCATTTCATTATTAATGAGAAATCTCGAATGACACAGAAAGAGGCCACATTTCTCTCTGATATTGTTGGCCCCCATAACATTCCAATCCAACAACAGTTTCACGTTACGGTAAGTATTACTATGCGATGATTTTAGTTTTTAGTAGAAACCAAAGAATTTGAATTTGATAGGCCACCAATAACAATTTTTGGCCCTTGACCAAGTTTTTAGAATTCTTGGTCATGTTTGACCTATTTTGGAACTTCGACAGGCTGTCGAAGGTGGAGCACAAGACGAAGGAGAGATTGAGAGATCTTGGCCCCTTTTAGGGCCCTTTTTGGGATTCAGGATTATGTAATGGGTATGGGAATGTCAGCCCATGGGTTTACCCATGATTAAGCCTATTTTGTATGTATAAATAGAGACTAAGGCAATGTAGTGAGCACGAATGGCTAAGTGCTAGAGTTGGATCTGCGTGATCAAGAGTTGTAAGTGCTTTGGTGCATACTATGTGAGACTTGCAAAGATAAGTGCAAGTCATTGCAAGATACTGTGGAAGGATGTGTGCTTATATCTACTTGGGGAAGGAGGATATACTGAGTTGCGTATACCCCTGTCCTCTGTGGAGTAGGGTTTTTGAGGCTCTGTGCATGTAACTAATTGAAGATGCTAATAAAAAAGACAAAGAATTGGTGGACGTAGCCCTAGGGTGGGGGGTGAACCACATACATGCTATGTTGTTATGCTTTGTGCGATGTATTGATGTGTTTATTTTCTTAGTGATTTAATATATATGAATGATTTGTTGATGCTTAATGATTAATAATATGGATGGATGTTAGATCTGACTGATATACATATGCTTAGTTCTTGAATCTACTAGATATGATCTGTTTCATCATGATAATATGTGCTAGAGAGGAAAATTAAAGTTGCATTCCCTATTTGTTTTCTAGAATATCATTTATATTACCTATATATTTTCTTAAACCATCCATGGCATCACCAAAACCATGATGTTATTGTCACCATCAATTATCTACATTGCCTTCCAATTTAAATAGCGAATGGATGTGTACTATGTCTTTTTTGTTGAGGTAATTATTTGAATTCATGTTATGCTTGATTTTAGTGATTTGAATTATGTTGGTATTTCCCTTATTTTGAACAATTTATTTGAATTATTTCCATGCTTAACTTCATTGATTTGAATTATGTTGGTATTTCCGTTATTTTGAACCATCCATAACATGCCCAAGAACCTCACATTAGTGCCATCCTAAATTATCTAGAATTTTTTGTAAGAGCCTTTGTTCTTAAACTAGATTTGTAGAGAATTTTTCTACTTCAAAGGTATTATTTGAACTCTTGTTGTACTTGAATTGTGTCATTATTCCATTATGTATTTTCTACCATCATTTTTTAGAAGCTGATATTCAATAATGTTCCTTTGATTCCTTATTTATTTATGTTTCTTTTAGGTTCATGTGTTCACTGTTTACGGAATGTTCACTATTGACTGCAATAGTGAAGGGATTTGGATTTGTGGAACATCTACTTCTCTTTTTGAGAGGCATGAAATGAAATATCTATGCGTTCTTGATTTAGAATCCTGTGGTTCATAGAAATTGGGATTTCACTTTTTCTATTGTTGCAATCAATTAAATAATTATTTAACAGAAGTATAATGATGAAATCACTTATTTTTTTCTTGGAGGGATCACAAATAAATATTTATAGATTAATTCAATAATTTACTCACATATTTGGGGTTTTATAGAAAATAGGAGTGCACTACAAATATATATTTTTAATTATCTTCATAATTCTATAGAAAACATGCTACAATGGCATGCATTTTCTCTAGTGTAACAAGGAAAATATTTGGAAGCATTTTAATTCTATAAAAAATTATTTTACAATTATGCTTATGATCTTTGAATATTTGATTCTCTTCTTTGATAATGTTAAGGTGATATTTTGGATTTACTAATTTCTCTACTAAACATAATTTTGATGGGAAATATAATATTTTATTTAATACATTTTTTTATGAAATGTGTAGTTATTTTATTATTGACAATTAAAATGTAATTTCTTTTGAATATTTTCATGGTGGAAGAGATGCATGAATATATACTCTTCCAATTGAAATTAATACCAACCCTTTAAAATTTATCACTACTCTGAAATTCCAGGATTAAACATGTTGATTTGGAAAAGTGAGATAACTATCTCACCCAATGAGAATCTTAGTGATGTTGTGTAATCCAATCAACTGACATGACATAATGGATATCATCGGCCCATCCATTGTGTAAGAATGGAAGGGTTTTTTAATTTTAAATGAAACATCAATAAAAGTTGTAATAATTAGGATAATGACAACACTTGCTAAAATGAAATCACAATTTTATATGTATAAATATTTTTTAATAATAAATCTTTAATAATGATATATATATGTGTGTGTGTGTGTGTGTGTGTGTGTGTGTGTGTGTGTTGGGGGGTGGTGGGTGAGGGAATTCCTTGTATATATAAGGAATTAAGTTTAGCATTCACGCATTTCTTATTAGTCCATGCCGAAGGCCAGGACTCATAGCTATCGATTTATCATTGATCGCTAATTACTTTAGCTTTGACTGTCAATATTTTTCTTCTTTCTAAATTTGTACATTGGACAAATAAAACAATTATTTTTTTATAATAATTAAATTATTTTTATGAAAGAAGCTATTGGCCAACAATTTCAATTTCTTATTGCCCATATGCATTTTTCCTAGGTCAGATAACATAAGTTTTGCTGACATACATTTTTTCATGTTAGATAATAGTACAAGTTACATAACCCAAGTTTCAATATATTATAACTTGATTGCCATGAAATTCATTGATTATTTCTAACTTCTTTAAATAGTTTCTGAATGGATTTAATGACTTCTTTAAATAGTTTCTGAATGACTTTAATGGTGATGCATTATATCCACTGGCAAACCAATCTGTGTATGCTTATACCTGTGTGTATGCTTATGCGGTGACTTTTGGTAGAATTGAACTCCTTTTCTCCACCGCCACTCCACCAATCTATGTGTATGCTTATGCGGTGAGTTTTAGCAGCATTCAACTCCTTTTCTCCACTGCCACTCCACCCACTGTTCCTGTATAAAATGGAAGATCCAGATTAAGGGATCGCAATAACATGGAATATCCAGATGGGACACTGGCTAGTGTTGCCCAATGCATTGAACAGTTGTGAAAGACTACATCAACAGTGCAAGAAAAGGAAAGTTCCTTGAAGCAATTATTGGATCTGATCAATACACGTGAAAATTCTTTTAGTATTGTTGGTGCCCATTCTCAAGCAGTGCCTATATTGGTCTCTCCTCACATCTAGATCTCTTGGAGTGAAAATTCATGCAGCTACAGTTTTAGGATCTCCCTATAAAGAAGAGGAATTAAGGGTCAAAGTGTTGCTTAGAGGGTGCATCCCACCTTTGCTTGCTCTTCTCAATTCTGGTTCAATAGAAGCTCAACTGGTTGCAACAAAAGATATACATGCGGTCCCCCACGGTGCTGCAAAGGATAATGTTGGTTCAAAATTTTTCTCAACTGAAGGTGTTGTTCCCATGGTTTGGGAGCAACTCCGACCAGGCCATAAGATTGGGAAATCTGTGGATGGCCTTCTTACAAGAGCATTGAAGAATATTTGTAGCAATATAGAGGGGTTTTGGGCTGGCAACAATAGGAGTAGGAGGTGTGGATATCTTAGTAAAATTACCCATGTATCTATCAAAGTATGCTTATGTATCTACATGGGTAATTTTACTAGATATGGGAAAGCCTATGTGTATGCTTATGCTTGTGTATCTACATGGGTAATTTTACTAGATACGGGAAATCCTGTATGTATGCTTATGTGTATTTTCAAGAATTAATTTGTAGCTATCACAAATTTGGTATATTGCAGAGGCTACACTGTGCCCGAGTATGTTGTGCATCCACATTTAAGAGATAAGGCTGACGTTTATAGTTATGGGATCATGGTTCTTGAGATCATCTTGGGGAGAAGGTGCATGGAAGCAATATGGGAGGCCCCTCCGCAACTTCTTCTAGAATGGGTGTGTTTCTGTTTTAAAGAATTGTCCATTTGATACTTATAAGGAGAATCTTGTTATACGTGGTATTAGATACTGGTACTTTACTTATATGTTTGGTACTTTAAGTCTATGTTTATTATCAATTAATTATATTAGCAATTTCACACCAGAAGCACACTAGACACACCAAGCAATCTCACACCAGACATGACTCATGCTTGCCGATTTCAGAGCTCACACAATATAAACCCATTTTTTTTAAACAAAAAAACATTGTGCACAGACTCTCACCATATAAAGTTTAGAGTACCAAGAGATGTAAAGTTGAGAATCTGAAATTACCTCTACACGCATTAAGTGGAATCAATAGTTTTCGTAGAAATTATAGTAATTCTTTCTATTCTCATAACAGAGCTTAACAATACATAACAAAACATTGTACTTGTACATTACCTCCCCAGTTCTAAAGTCGTGATCCCATTAAATAAAACTTCGTTGTATGTTCATTTTCTCCCATGGAAATAGAATGAAAAATCCATAAAAAGGGCATAATCAAAAGGAGATTCATAAATACTACGTTCCTGAACAACAAGATAGGATAAGGGTTTGATCAAAAGGGAAGAAATCTTGGTAAAGACGGATTGACAGGCCCGGTAGGCATTGCACGTGTAAGGAAGGGATTGTTAAGATAGAGAATTGGTATGAATGGTAGTATAGACCTCAAAGTTCTATCAGATAGGAATTTCCATGTTGGTTACTTAATGAGAATATACATAGGCTATGTTTCACCATACAATCTTGATTTTTAAGGAGACAGTAATTGTGAGCTACTGAATAGGCTTGGGTTAGGGATGGATTTACTTGGTAAATTCAGGAACCAATGGGCTTACTTAGTGACTAAATGATAAAGGAGATCATTAGCAGATCCTATGGTTGTGTTGGGTATGTGTTATATTCTTTGCATGTGTGTGTGTGTGGGTGCGTCAGATACGACAACTGCGGATTTTGCTATTTTTAGCTGATTTGTAAATTAATCCCGGATTAAGGGATTAGGGTTTTGGTATCTACGAAATACCTAGAAACATTGTATATATTGTATGGCGAATGGTGAAATTTGAGATAATGAAAATAAGAAAGGTTTTCCCGGTTGAGGGTTTCCGGTAAAAATCTCTGTGTACTCTGTGTATGAGCCATTGATTAATTTCTGTATTGCTTNAGAGGGACGCCTTTGTTGCTGAGGGTTTGGATCGGTCTTGATAGATCAAGTTTATCTTGGGTCTATGATAAACCTGGGTTCAGTGGGAGCTTTTGCAGAGGTGCTTCGAGTAAAGTAAGAGGAATGGTGAGCTCATCTAGAATCGAGATAGAGAAGTTCAACGGTAAAAACTTTGAGCTATGGAAGATCAAGATGGAGGACCTTCTTGTAGCCAAAGAACAATGGATCGTTGTGGATCCTGGTACACAGCCGACTGGTACACCACCTACAAGCACACAGGCTACTGATATGTAACCTACCAGTACACAAACTACTAATACACCAGTTACTGGTATGTCGAAGGAAGATTGGGACAAGTTGGATAGAAGAGCAAGGAGTACCATTCGACTTGTTGGGTA
>JASDQU010681157.1:23860-38040 GCA_032191745.1 Picea mariana
TGCTAGGTATGATGTGTCCCATCGCTAGCAATTCCTTAATTTCTTTCTCTATCTCATCCTTGAACCTCCAAGGATGAAAATAGGGTGATGTGATCATGGGTTTATCCCCCTCCTCCAACTCAATGATGTGATCAAACCCCTTGTCAGGTGGTATCCACGGTGGAATCAAACCAAAAAATTATTGATACTGCCCCAACAAGGTCTTGATATCTGTTTGATACCGCAACTGACCATATGAATCCATTTTTGTAGTGATCAAGGACTTTGCAGCATACACTACCTCCCCATGCCTAAATATCCTCTCCATCCTCTTCATTGAAACTATCTGGGGTGCCCCTATCGACATGCCCCTTAGCACAATCCTCTTCCCCTCACTGTCTTTGAACCCCATATCCAGGTTTTGGTAGTTGGTGGTGAGTTTACCCAAGGTGATCAACCACTAGACTCCCAACACCACATCTGTGTCAGATAGGTCAACTACATAGAATGTATCTCTCATGGTGTACTTACGTAGCTTTATCTCCAAGTCTGGGACTCTTTCTAAACACTCCATTGTGTGGAAATATACTACTGCAACATCAAACCCCTAAAACTCCTCTGTCTTAAGTGACCACCTTGACAATAATGAAGCATCAATGAAGTTGTGGGTGCCCCCCCATCTATCAGGTAAATAACCCGATGTCCTTGAATAGTCCCTCTAATTTGGAGGGCGTCATACCTGGGAATACCAGAAAGGGTCTCTATGACTCCTCCCTTTGTTGGTGTTTGTCTATCATTCTTCTCACGAGGTTGTGGTGCTACTGGTGGTTGGGTCCATGCCGGTTTTGATGGTCTCTGGGGAGGCTCCTCCTTCTCCTATGATGGATCCTCCTCTGAGCTAGTGGATCCACTATCCTATTCCTCCTCCTCATTATGTACACTGTTTGCTACCACCTCAATATAATGGATCTCTCCCTTTCCTATACACATGTGGCCTGGGACCCAAGGGTCCTTACAGAGGAAGTAGAGATTCTTCCTCATAATCTCTCGCCTCATCTCATCATACAAATTCTCCTTGCCCTTCCACTCTCTCTGGAATGGCTTCCTGTCTCGATCCTTCTATGGTACGAAGGGTTTGGAAAAGGTTTTAGTCTTTAGAACAAAGTGTGCTAGATCTTGAGTGCGTAAGATAGAATCCTGCAAGGTGTGAGGCTTGAATTCCTTCACCCATCCTCTTAAGGGTTTTGTGATCCCCTCTGTGAACAACATAACCAACCTAGGCTCTAAGATATCTGTCGCTGCCACTACTATATTCTGGAACTTGGTGATGAATTCCTCTGGGGTGTCTGTCTGTCTCAGCTAAGCCAAGTCCCTGAAGTGGATCTCTGGATCCCTCCTGTCAAACATGTCCATGATCCTCTCTATGAACTCTGTGTACGAGATGATGTGACTATGACCTAGTGTCACCAATCCATGATGCCACCACTTGTGTGCCTCACCCTCCAAATGCAGTGTAGAGAAATTGATAGACTCTATCTCGATCATCTGGTTGAGCTTGTAGTACGTGTCTAGATTTTATACCCAAGCTCTGGAAATGCATTTGGATGCTCCATCAAAAGAAGGTATGAAAAATTTACCAACTTTTCGGATGAAATCTATGTTATTCCCTTGTTGTTGTTGTTGTCCTCCCCTATGAAGATCTCTGGGGTGGTTCTTGAGTCTGAGTCCACAGTACTTGACCAGGGTCATGTACTGATGGAAGTCATGACCCAATGCTACGTACTCCCTCCTGTACCCTACAATGTACTCTTCCTGAGTGGATTTACTCTGCGCTATAGGTTGTTGTGTTGCTATTGGGGGTGCCCTCTGGAAGCTGGGGAATAATGGTCTGGGAATCCTACTCAAAGAAGTGTATGTACGAGAAGGTGAATGGGGTATACTACCTGCCCTTGAGTTCTCCTACGTTGCATGTGGGTATTGTGTTCCCGATATGCTCCCTGTAGCCAATCTATCATTAATCTGTTCCAAGGACCGAGTCATGGCCTACTGATTGATCACCAAATTTCTAATAGCATGCATGAAAGTTGCATCTGGGTCCATGGGTTCTTTTCCATATCTCTCCGGCCTCTCAAACATGTCTCCCATCATTTTCTCTGCCTCATACTCTACCTCATGATCTACCTTTCTCTTTTCTTCCCTTTGCGCCTCTTCCTCTTCCTCTGAACTGGGAGGAAAGGGGGGAAATCTGTCCTAGGTCTCCTCTCACTGCGTATGTTGAAAGTGACATATTCTTCACCTATGTTCTCACAGACCTCTGGGTTCTCTGAAAAACTCATCGAATTTAGTCATAGGATGTCAGGACTAAAGATTTGATACCACTGTAATATCCCTGATTTTTCAGATCATAATAGGTGACTAAATTGTCCAGAATCTGATGTTGTATTGATACAATTTGGGTTTCTTGATGTGTTTATTAATTGGGTTTTAGCATGTGTGGTGTTTTTTCATATGTGTTTTAGGTAAAGAGTTGTTTAACAACATATGAATAAGTATGCAAATGAATAAGGACACCATAAACTGTAGTAATATATTATGTGTTTTGAAATTGAGTACAATGTCACACGCGGCTCAATAAAATAGATCACTCCGCTAGATCAAAGACAAAGGGATATGATCCAGAATACAAGAAATAAACAATAACAATGATACTCGAAAAATAGAATATTGTTGTTGGATGGAGATGTGAGCTAGAAGATCTGTTGCAAGCTACGACAATTGCAACAAGACTGGGAAGTTTTCCCTAGTGGCTAAACTCCTCCGATTTGACTAGAAATTGTCCCAAACAATGTGCCATATCCTCACACACATTCCTAGTGACTGACATATTGACAATCGACCCTCTGACGATTTGTACAGACCCCATATGGATCCCCCTTGGGGAAATGCGGCCCAACTACTGCTACAAATGCACCCTAGAGATTCCATTGGTGGAATCTCACTATAAGTGTCTCAAACTAAGCACCCTAGGCTCCTATAAAATGGGTTGGAAGGATTTCCCTGGATCCGATCTAATGATTTCTCGAAAATCACAAAAGAGTCCTCCCAAACTACCGCACCCTCACTGGATGAGTAATGAAACCAAGATGATTTCTCCATCGGAATCTGACTAGAAACTAGGAAATAGATGCGTATTACCCTCCTCTCAACTAGGTCAGAAAGGAATCATTGGATTCTTCTTGACTGGGACAAGTCAAATCAATATGTCTCCTTAGAAGTGCGCCTTCACCCTAAATAAGTGTGACCTCACTGTTTTAATCTGTATAACTATTGCTGAAGTATGATGGAAGATTTGGATGATCTTCCCAGTGACTAGGGTATGTATCTCAACACCAAAATCATCCTCTGGGTGTCTTCCTCTTGGAATCCATAAAGCTATGGTTTGCATGAACCTGTGAAGTCACCTCTCTCCTCAACTGTCAACTCAAAATATGCATAATGATGAATTAGGTCTCTTTTCCTCCTCATATACTCACCAAAATCCTAATTCGTTGTTGATTCTATTATTATCCCCTCACTTAAGTGCTTTTTCTATTTTTATCTCAAAACCACTTAAAAGTTCTTTTTAGTCACTTTTAGCTAAATGTCACTTTCGAATTATAACCTCATTTGTTGAAGTGACCTCTAGTGACCTTGTTTACCCCTATCTATCCCTAGATATAGTCTAACAAGGTTGTTTATACTACTTAACCCTCCTCTCTAGAGCTCCTACTTGGAAAGGGACATTATACAGTTTTAGAAAAGCTTGGAACAAACCTCCTTACAAAATTAATCTTCCCAAGGAGTGATAACATAGATTTCTTGTTATGGGGAGGGGGAATTTTTTAGATGTCTTCAGTTCTTTCGGGTTCTATCATCACACCATATTTGGATACATTAAATCCCAACAATTTTCCTTCATCAAATACAAACAAAAATTTCTTTGGATTCAGAGAAATTCCATATCTCCTACATTTGTTAAAGATTTTCCTTAGATGAACTAGGTGATCCCTTTTGTCTTTAGAGAAGACAGTGACATCATCCAGATATACCACCACACAATCACCATTCAGTCCTTTGAAAGCGATGTTCATGGCACTATAGAAAGTTTCTCCTACATTTATCAATCCAAATGGCATTTTATTGTAAGCATAGGTTCCCCATTTAGTTTGGAAGGAAGTATTCAGTTGGTTATCATGAACAACTAGAACTTGATTGTAACCCAAAAAGCCATCCAATAAAGAGAGAATTTCATAACCTGAGACACTGCAAGATTTTTTCCATGGGTGGCACAGGATAATTATCTTTCTCATAGGCCTTTTTCAAATTTATGAAATCAACACAAAGTCTTATGTCCCCATTTTTCTTCCCCACAAACACAATATTAACAATCCCTTGGGTATTCCTTTATTCTTGATGCTAGTAATTTGTTCAATTCAACCTTTACTTGAGGTTCTAAGCTTCGATGGATTGTTCTCAACTTTTGATGAAAATGCTTTGTTTGGGCCTTCATAGGGATTATATGTTGGATGATTTTAGTATAATAGATATTGAGGTCATCATATGTCCAAGTAAAGTTATCCTTGTATTCTTTGAACAATTTGTTGAAGGCTCATCTTTCACCATGAGTACAATTCTTTCCAAAGTTGATATTTTGAGGGATATTGCTTTTCCTAATATTTATTAATTCAAATTGCATTGTTGAACTATTTTTTTTGCAGTTTGTAACTTTCTTGAATTTGTCTTGAAGATCATATATTTTTTCAAGTTTCATCACGTTTTTGGGGACGCTGTTTTTTATTGTAACATTACTCCCCGTAGCTTGACTTGTTCAATCAGGATCATTGGAATTCACATTCTGGTCATGTTGTCCTTCACCTCTGACATAGTATTTGAAGTCACCCTCAAGTTGTAGGAAACTTATAATTTGTTGGTCATCATCAAAGACTCTCTGGTTGGTTACATTATCAGGTACTAAACGCATGTACATTAATTCCACTGAAAAAGTATCAGGCATTATCCCTTCTAATGGAATTAATCTAGATGCAACATTAGCTAACAAATATGCATCAAAGTTTAAGGAACGAGGAACATGACTAGTATGAAAAATATAAAGGTTCTTGATCAGTTCCCATACATTATGTTGGTAATGTTTGAGGTGACTCAAAAGGAAGTGAATGGTGTTTCTTACTTGTTTGGTTACAATTTCAGAATCACCAAATACCTTTATCTTATTTTCTCCCATGTCTATTGCTTTCTTCAATTCTTGTAACAAATCTTCATATTCGATAGTATTGTTTGTACATTAGAACTCAAGTCTACAAGCAATCAATTTTTTCTTACCATTGGGGTATTTTAGTATGAAGCTAGCACCTGCACCTTCAAGAGACTTGTATCCATAAAAAAATAAGGTCCACACGTCATAATATCCTTTAGGTCTAATTATGGATTCATATTTTTCTTTATTTTCTGAATTATGGGGGTTAGTAAAATTCACATACACCTCTAATTTATCCCTAGATACTATGTTATATTGTGCATCATGGTTATTGTCAGTGTTATCTATTATGTTTTAGTGGGGCTCAACAATCTGAGTCCAATGAAGGATTTCAGATTGTTTGTTTATTTTTGCATGAGAAGAAATCTCAGTCATGTGATTCCCATATAATGAATCATAGGAATAACTCCCCAAAATTGAATTATTGAACATAATGGGTTCATTGGGGTCATTTAAGTCTTTCACTACATGCTTCATGTACCTTTCTCTGTCTACTCTGATTTGATTTGGCATTCCATTGTATGGGAGCCTTAATTGTGACCAAACAGTAGCAAAATATCCAACAAGCATAGCAGACCAATCTTTGCTCAAAAGCATTCCATAAGAATCAGGGATGTTCACTACTATAATGTCAATGGTTTGGTGCACTTTAGGGTTGGATTATAGTCTGATCAAAACATTTTTTAACTCCCCAATAACTTTGACTCTTGTCATATCCAACTGTATGATCTAGATATCAAAATTCTCCAGGTTTGACATTGGGTTTCTAACATAGCTTGAATGGAATTACATTGGAAGAAGCTCCTGAATCCACCATCCAGTTGCGCACATTTCTATTGAAAACCTAAAAAGTCAATAATAAAGGAGGAGTATTGGACCTGGATTTGTGGACGGTCAAAGATGCATTGGCAACTGATTTTCTTTTTGGTGTTGTCTTTTTAGTGGTCTGACTAGATTTTCCTTTTCCCTTTATTTCCCCAACATTAGCTTCTTTAGTGTTCTTATAATTATTACCTTGCAGAGTTTTAATGAAATTCTCTTGAATCTAAGGTAGCTTCATAAGTTCAAACAAGGAGATATTAGCCTTAGTTCTTTTCAAATATTCCAAAAAATCATAATCCAACTTGTATGGAGGGATACAAAGATTAACATGGTTTTCACCGAAGGGTGTATTCTGAGTGTTGGGTGTTGATTTAGTTGTTTCAGAAGAAAAAGGTGGATTGGAAGACGACACCTTACTTCAACTCCTGATGGTTACTGCATTTTGAGACATATTTATTTCTTCAACACATTCTTCCTCTTCTCCTAATCCAAAATAAATGTCCCAAAAGGAATTGACTTGTTGTTCCTCTATTTCCTCAGCTTCTTGAGATTGACCCTGTTGTTCAACTTCCCCCTCCTCTTCATATTTAGATTCAATATTGTTTTCATTTTCCCAAGAAAAAATGTCTTCTATTTTAATGTCTTCTAAATAAGGGGGAGTGGCCTTATTGGTGGGAGGAGTGCTCTTCTCTTTTTTGGGTTGAAATTTAAAAACAAAATTGGGGTTGGAAGAGCCTTCTCCATAGTTCTTTTTTAGATCAATAATTTCATTGGTGAGTTTCTTAACAATTATATGTAAAGCTTCCACATATGTAGACTCTAAATCTTTCTTATCTTTAGAGGGTTTGTTCACAGTGTCTTTGGTCTTGTTACCAGTTTTGTCTTTTGAGGGTTCAATCTTGGGGTTTCCTTTTAAACCTAACACATCTTTTTCAAATTTAATGGCTTCCGTAAAGGTTGTTTCTAATGTATTTTTCTCATCTCTTTTTACAAACATTTCCATAGATAAAGGGAGAGTTGAAGTGTAAAATTATATAGACACGTTTTCAGTAGGTTTAGAAGCTTGAGGAATTTTATTCATTAGAGTGAGAAACCTTTGATTGAAATCCTTAATTATTTCCTCAACTTCCATTTTTATTCTTGAAATATCTAAGAACAAAGTTGCAGAGGTCTTATCTTTGCCAAAATTTTCAATAAAATTTGTTTTAAAAGTGTTCCAAATAGTAATGGAGGCTTGATCCGAAGAAAAGTAACAAGTAGAAGCTCTATTTTCAAATGTATAAGGAGATAATCTGCAAACAACATCTACATATTTCACATTCATAAGTCTAACAACAAGCATAATTTTTTTTATATGGTCTTCAGAAAAATATTTCCTATCAGGATAGAATTTTGGTAAACACTTCTTAGGATGCTTGGGCATGTCATCGACCACCCCTAGTACTGCAACAACRTCGGGTAMAAACCAGGGTTGTGTTGATGTTTTGTAGCAACAAGAGATATTCCCTCGCGGAAAATTTTCTTAGAGAGGAAGATTCCAAGAATTCAAAGGAAGACCATTGAACAATTGAAGAAGCCCCAGGAAGAAATAGAGGACCATAGAAGATAAGTCGGCCCCACGGGAAAACAATAAAACAATATTGAAGGCCTRAGAAGAGAAGTCGGCCCCACTRGAAAAATAATAAAGGAAAAATAGAATTTCYAAGAAGAAAATTCGACCCCAATAAAGTGACTGAACTAGTATAAATAAAGGTRTCTCCTTTGCTCAATTACACACATAAAACTCATCATCCCAGCAAGTAAAATGAGGTGCAAKTCYGAGGAAACACTAGGAGATGCTGCAACTGGGGTTATTGGTGGTTTCTCTTATGCACTACCTCTAGAATAGTTTCGATAGGGTTGTGAGGTGACTTAGTTGTCTACCCTCACTAGGGTTTGACAAGAAGAMGAGATAAGTACTTGTTATCARGTTTTCTTCATTGTYTGTTTTAATCTTGTGAATWGATCTTGTTCATGGTTGTATTGTATTATTATAAATATTCTCTCTAAGAAAAGTTGGTTGGGTTTTCCCCGAGTTTGGGGTTTTCCCAGAATAAATCTTTGTGTCTTCTTGTGCTTGTCTATCTGCTTCTAGATCCTACTTATATTTTTAGTATATGATTATTGAATGTTAAAAGAAGATCAAAATAATCTAGTAAATCTATTGTTACTAAAAATGTAAGAAAATATAATATGGTATCAGAGTAGGTTATCTTCATAACATTCTAATCATTGGAAGGAATATTGTGAGCAAAAATGGAAGGCCACATTGTTGAGATTTGTTGTTGCACATGAAATTTGTCACTGCACAATTTTTTGTCAAGCTCGTTAACAAATTTGTTGGAGGATGGTGAGATTAATTTTTCCATAGATCATCTTGAATTAGCCTAGCACACCTCCTGGTGGTCTCAGATTGCAACTTGGTGAAAGTTGAAATTTCACCCCAAAACAGTAGTTGCAACAACTTTTGTAAATCTCGTTGAGTATTTATTGGGATGTGTTTGGGACAAATTTAGCATATAGAAACTCGCCTTTTCCTAGCGCACCTACTGGTTCTCTCAGATTGATTATTCGTCAAAGTTGAAATTTTAGGGTTTGAGGCTTGTTGACATTTTTTTTTGTCGTTGAACCTTATGATTCCAATTTTTACTTCTTCTTGTTGATATGATGTATTGTCTTAAATTATAAGACAAGTTGGATCCAAAAGGATTATAGATATAGTTCATTGAAAGGAATCCCAAGAGTTGGAGGAAGAAATGGTAGTGTCTCCTACAATATATGACAACTTGAAATCAAATGGGACAGTAGCAATTAAGACTCCAGGTCCCAGGTTTGATTGATGTATCCTGATTTGCTTTATATTAGGTTTAATATTTGTTGCATCTCAAGAAAATGTTGTAGCTATGACAAAATCCTTTAGAGGCGTATTACTTCCAAGTACTATTTTTATGATCATTATGCAAATGCTCATTGTTTAGTACTAATGATGCACTTGTTTGCAAGATGAAATTAATCTCCTCTAGGATATGTTCATGTTTTGTCTTTTTCCTGGGTATATTCCTTGGAGGTTTCCATGGAGATGTTCTTGTTTTGTTCTTTTCCCAGGCAGGTTACCTTGTAAATTCCATGGAGGTTACCATGGAGATGTTCTTGTTTTGTTCTTGTTATAGGTAGGTTACCACAAAGGAATGATTGAGCATAGGTGATAGCTCTGAGAGGGAGCTAAAGTGATGGTTGCAGGTGGCAACATATTAGATGGTGTCTAGTTTGAGACATAGAGTATACTATCCAGACAAGGAGTTGTTTACATGACAATATACATCCATGTACCAAAGGAGAAAAGGATGAAGCTAGAATCTTCTAGAAAGAAGGGTACTTTTATGGGATACAAAGTGTCTCACATGGGGATTGATTGTGAGGAGCAGAAGGCTATGAAGGATGACTATACAGATCCCTCTAGTTCAATTATTCACTCTTCAGATCATCAAGAAGAGTCAACATATTTAGAAGGGCCAGTGGATCTACCTAGAGATTGCAGTGACCAGAAAGAGGCTAACATGGATTTATGATACTTTGCAGGATGCAAAGAGGCATGCAACTCTCAATGACACTTTCAGGAAGAAAAAATGACCGCTGAGTTTCTTGAGTTATATGATAGTGATCAGTCACATTATTGATTCCAAAACCATCCAGTTATGAGGAGGAGCAGGTGGCTCGACTAGTGGTGAGGCAGATGGCCCCACCAAATACCATCTCAAAGGGAGCTAGAGTTCAAAGGGAGTCATTCCTAAGGATTGAGTAGGGAGAAACAATCTCCTAGGATAGTTAATAGGAGATCAGACTTCATAGGAATTCAACAACTGCAGAGGGAGAAAATGGCTCCAAATATTGTACAAACTCAGAGGGAGTCAAGTTCCAGGGAGAGAAAGACACCACACAAGTTTTCCAGCTATGTGGTGTTGATGAGTAAGATCATTGATTCATAAGCTTCCACTTATGAAGAAGTTGCAAAGAAGCAAGTGTGGAAGGATGTTATGATGGAAGAGTATCAATCCATCATGAATAATGATGTGTGGGAAGTGGTTCTAAGACCAGAAGGGAAGTCAATTGTGACTTCCAACTGGATCTACCAGATCAAGCATGTTGTAGATGGCAGCATAGAGAAGTACAAAGATAGATTTGTGGCTATAGGATTCTCCCAGAAAGAGGGAGAAGATTATAACAAAACATTTTCTCCAGTAGCTAGGTACACTTATATTATATCTTTTATTTCTATTGCTTCTATTATGGGCTAGAAATTACACTAGATGGATGTGAAGATTGCTTTCTTGGATGGTGTAATTGAAGAAGAAGTGTACATAGATCATCCACAAGGTTTTTTAATATATGGGAAGGAGTCCCATGTTTTTAAATTGAAGAAATGTTTGTACATGCTTAAGCAGACACCCAGGGCATGGTATGCCAGAATAGACAATTATTTTATGAGCTTGGGGTTTACCAAGAGTGATGCATATCCCAAAATTTACTACAAGTTTGAAGATGGTTTCCCCTTGATATTGCTACTATATGTGGATGAATTTTTTCTTACAAGGGATGAGAAGCTCATAGATGGGTGCAAGAGGGAGCTCACTTCAGAGTTCTAAATGAAGGATATGGGTCTAATGTACTATTTCTTGGGATTAGAGGTGTGTCATAGACCAAATGAGATCTTACTTAGCCAAGGAAAGTACACAGTTGAGATCCTGCAAAGATTCAGGATGATGGAATGCAATTCCATGACCACACCTATGGTTACAAATATGAATCTCTTGAGTGATTCTTCTTTAGATTTGGCTGATCCCACGATGTACAGACAATCAATTGGATCCTTGATGTATCTGGTTAACACCGTGCCGTATATATGATTTACAGTGAACACATTAAGTCGGTACATGAATGATCCTATACATGTACATTTGGTAGCAGTGAAGCATGTATTGAGGTACTTTCATGGTATGGTTGGATATGGACTCAGATATATCTTAGACAATTAAGTGAAGCTGCAAGGTTATACAGACTCTGACTGGGTGAAGAATGTAGTGGACAAGAAAAAACACATCAAGATGTTGCTTCAATTTGGGATTAGGTATCATCTCATGGTTGAGAAAGAAACAATCGTTAATGGCACTCAATACAGTAGAGACAGAATACATAATATCCAGTGTTGCAAAGAAATATGGCTTCGGAAGTTGCTTGTAGGGTTATTTGATCTAGAATTGGAGCCAACTTTGATATGCTGTGATAATCAAAGTTGTGTGAAGCTTTCAGAGAATCCATTATTTCATGACAATTCAAAGCATACAGATATCAAATACCATTTCATCCGAGACATGGTGTAGAAATGAGCAGTGAAAATCTAGTACATAGCCACATATGAGCAGATATCATACATTCTCACCAAGCCTCTATCTAGAGTAAAGTATGAGTACTTCAAATACAAGCTTGGCATGATGCAGAATGTCCACCCTAGTTGAAAGAGAGTTGTGATGTTTCTCCTACAATGGGGAAATACTCTCCCTTTGGCCAAGGGATTCCCATATCAGTCATGTGAGGTGGCTAAGGGAGTAATGAGTATCATGGTACAAGTCTTGCCTAAGCCATGTGAAGTGGCYAGGTGTGATTGAGACTTGTAGCGTGGTATTTCCTATGCCATGTGAAGTGGCTAGGTGTGATTGGGACCATGGCATAGCCTTTCCTAAGCCATGTGAAGTGGCTAGGTGTGAATGAGGCTATGGTGGTAGTCTTTCCCATACCATGTGAAGTGGATGGGTGTGATTGGGACTACTAGAAGAGAAACATCATAGATACTTGCAGCGTAGTATTGAGAATATGGTGGTAGTATTTCCCATACAATGTGAAGTGGATGGGTGTGATTGGGACTAATAGAGGATAAAATTGTATAAGAATACCTCCCTCTCTAAGAGGGATTGTTTATTTTTTGTAGCAGCGAGAGGTATTCCCTCATGGACAACTTTTCATAGAGAGGAATATTCCAAGAAGTCAAAGGAATAACATTGAATAGTTGAATAAGCCCTAAAAATAAATAGAATACCACAGAAGAGAAGTGATCCAAACAGGAAAACAATAGAGTAATATTGAAGATCCCATAAGAGAAGTTGGCCCCACTGGAAAAATAATACAGGAAAAATAGAATTTCCAGGAAGAGAAGTAGGCCCCAGTAAAGTGACTAAACTAGTATAAATAAAGGTGATGCCTTTGCTCATTTACACACACAAAACTCATCATATCATCAAGGAAAAGGAGGCACAAGTTCGAGGCAACCCTAGGAGACACTACAATTAGGGTTCTTGGTGGTTTCTCTTGTGCAATGCCTCTAGAAGAGTTGCACTAGGGTTTTGAGGTGACTCAGTTTTCTACACTTGTTGGGGTTTGACAAGAAGAAGATATAAGTACATGTTATCAGGGTTTCTTCATTGTTGGGTTTTCTATTGTGAATAGAGCTTGTTCATGGTTGTACTGTATTATTAGAAATATTCTCTCTAAGAAAAGTTGGCTGGGTTTTTCCCCGAGTTTGGGTTTTCCTAGGATAAATATTTGTGTCTTGTTTTGATTGTCTATTTGCTTCTAGATACTACTTATATTTTTGGTATATGATTATTGAATGTTAAAAGAAGATCAAAATACTCTAGTAAATCTATTGCTACTGAAAATGTAAGAAAATATAACAAGTTGGTTATTATGTTGGTTTTGATTAACTCCAGCCATGGGTTGAGGATTCATAGGGATTATTTGTTTGTATTCTCCTTCTCCTTCAAGATCATCTTCGGGTTCACCTCTGGGTGTTTCGGATGGCGATTCGAGAGGACAGGGAGGTATACCACCACCACCAACAAGTATGTAAGATTCTAAGTCAAAGTTTGAGGGTTCTGAAGTTCCTTGCATAACTTGATATATGTTGTAATTGGGTGTCCTAACAGTTGGGCTTCCTACATGGGCAGTGGGGCTTTCAAGAGACAGTTCTTCCCACATAGGCCTTCTTTGGCCTTGGGGTATGGAAAAGTCAATAAGGAGTTGGTTGGTTTTACTACTCCACTTCTGAGTCAACGCATGCTCACAGGATTCTCCTATTATTGTATCTAGTTCTTATTTTGTAAATCTATGAGGTGATGGAGATAGAGCCTCAGAATGAGTAGAACCTCATGGAAGAGAAACCTAAGCAAGAGTGTTAAGATAATATGACTGAGGTAATAAATCTTACTCTGGATCAGTATGATGAGAATCAATATACTGAGTAGTGTTTATAAGCAGAATAGAACATGTAGGGTTTATTGTTTTCTTAACAACCATTCAATTTGATGGCCTTCCTTCTAGTGCCATTTTTGTTGATCGGTCCAAATGGCATTTCAAGAAGGTAAGGGAGAATGCCTGATGATAGGTCCCAATTAGATATGCTCTCATTTGGGATGGCATTTCTAACTATTATGTGGGCATGGTTTCCACTCTAAACTATTTTCTAAATATGAATATGAGAACAAAATGTTCTTAGATGAATTAAAAATATGAAACTAGACTAACTAATTGTTGTCTATTACTGGTCTAAATGCAATTCTAAGTTGTTCTAACCTATCTTGATCAAGAGAATACTAATAAATATGAGTATCGTGAAAGATAATACCATTAGGATCAGAAATAATTCATGTATGATAATGGTAAATGATAAAAATAATGCTACAGATACATTGACAATTAGTTGTAAAAATGCATTCATAACATCATTTCAATAATCAAAAGGAAACATATGACATCATGAGTATTTAGAATAAAGTGAATAAATAGTTCATACAACAAAATTCTGTATTACTCAAACAAAAGATAAATGCACAAAGAAAAGTCTCATGTACATCCACTTAAGTCACAAATTCCCAAAATGCCTCTTGCCCTTTATTCCTTCCGAAGTAATAGTACCATCTCTCATTTACAAATGGAAAAAGTCCTCTTCTCATCATAACATTTTTTTTTATAAAAT
>JASDQU010681158.1:3517-15461 GCA_032191745.1 Picea mariana
TTTTCCAGATTCCCTTCTGTGTAGCAGCATGTCCACCAAACTTGAGGGCGTCCTGGTCTTTGTGTGGTTAATTCATGAATCTTCTTCATTAGCGTTGATTTTTTTCCCTAAAGTTGTGACAAATTTGCATCTACTAGGGTCCTGGTCATTCTCAGATTACCTGGATAACCTGCAATGGCTTTGATCTTCATCGATTGCTCCAAGGCTTCTGTTAACGTGGCTATTCATTGTTGCATTAAAGGAATTCTCATCAGAGGTAGTAATACTTGGATAGACCATTCCCTTTGGTGATATTCATGAATTGGATGCGTTAGCCTTCCAATAGCATCCTTGAAATTTTGGTTGTACTCCCAGCAGATTCTCCTTCCCTTTGTTGAATCTCTCGTAACTCAAAGAGAGCTTATTGCTCTAATTGAGGTAGTTTAAATTCAGCAATGAATTTCAAAAATAATTGGTCAAGGGTGAATGCTTGTCCTTGCATCCCAGGTTCAATATCCTTCATATACCATTTAAGAGCATGACCCCTAAAGGTAGTCTGAAATTCTACTATATTATTTGCATCGAGAGTCCCACTGGACCTCCAAATGGCTTCACACAAAAACCAATGTTGCTCTACATCTTTGTCTCCTTTACCCCAGAATTATGGGTATCGAGTGATCGATCCTCCCATATGTCCAGCCATTATGGGTCTCATTGTTCCTATTAGAATAAAACCTAATGTTCCTAGTTGCAATACACCTAGGGATCCCAATGTCCTCCCAACATTTACACTTACAGACTGATTCTGACTAACCGGTTGCGAAGGAATAGAAATAGCATAAGTAGGCAGTGTATAATTTACCACAGGTATAGGGGACACATGGGGGATGAGTGATTAAGGGTTGGTTCCACTGACTTCTTAACAGGTTTCTTTGATCTGGGGGGTCTCGTTCTCTTCCTTTGAAGCAGCCTTCTCTACGTGGTTCCTGATGTTTCCTATTATCGGGGTTGAATCTTCTTGATCTCCCACAAGGTCCAAACCTTCTTCGTCCTCCCTTACTTCTCCACATTATTCTTCTTGTTCACCCATCTGGAGGCTCCTTCCTCTCTGCACTTCTCTCTGCTGCAATCTTAGACTGGCCAGTCTTTCTTGTCTTTTCACCTTCCTTAACTCTTCCTTCCTTCCTTCATCTGTTCCTCTTGATTTGATTTCTTTCCACAACACCTCGGACTGCTTTGTTGCTTTCTTTAATTTTCTGTGCCACCACTACTCAACAATCGTGGCTCTCCTTAAGGATCACTCATTTCTTTCATTCATTTCTTGATCTTCCCCCGTCTGTCAAATAACCCTTACCCCTTCTCAAGTCATGATCCTACCCCAAAATCACCCTACCCCAAGCG
Source organism: Picea mariana (assembly GCA_032191745.1). Classification (NCBI taxonomy): domain Eukaryota; kingdom Viridiplantae; phylum Streptophyta; class Pinopsida; order Pinales; family Pinaceae; genus Picea; species Picea mariana. The sequence continues at coordinate 4,898 of JASDQU010681158.1, forward strand.
TAGGTGTTTACGCTACCATATCAGTTGAGGGAATAGTTATCATCCCCTCCTCCATTAGGAATACTTTGATCCACAGGGGACTTTCCCTCAACAATCTACCACGTGCACCTTTCTTGAAAATTTCTTTCATGCGTGAAAAAGATTAGTGATTCTCGACTACAAATTCGACAATGTATTCCTCCAGAGTCATGCAACCCCAGAAATCGACTGCTCGCATGATCTGGTGATCCAGCTGATGAAGTGTTGCGATCTTATTTGTATCCCAAGTACATGTCTTCTTGATGCATTCTTGGAATTTTATAGCTTCTTGAAGCCTATCTATCCAATGGAATAGTTCTTTCAAAAATTTAACCCGCAATATCTCATATTGGTCGCTCGATCTTTTTGAGTAAAAGATAGAATCTCTCGTATTCCTCTTGCTTTTTCCTCACAGCTCTGCTTCCTTCCATATAAAGGCATCACAATTTCTCTCCCACCATTTTCAAATCTCAGATCTATAGATCTATGGAAGCATTCTCCTCATAGGTTCCCTTTTAAAGCATAGGTCCCGGCAACGGAACCATTTTGTTGGCGCAAAATTGTTCAGACCAAGGTCCTTCTTAGGTTACCAACAAAAAGGTACCGAGGTAGTCTAGAGCATTGACATTTCCATCTTCCTCAGAGGGAAGAAGTCTCAACTGAAGTGCAATTGATACATGAAAGAGAGGGAATAAGCAGAATACTTAGAAATGCCTCTAAGGTATCAAGGCTCACTCTAATCTTGCACATAATAGACTAAACCTGTAACAATCTTGAGGAATTCCTAACTAGAAAATAAAGAAACAGAGTTGTGTTTCCATTCATAAAGAAGAATTTAGGTACATCATGCATAAAGGTAATAATGAACAACATTCCATTCATGCATTAAGACTGAATACACAAGATGTAGATTCAAAATTTAGGCCTTTGTTTATATTGATAGTACCAAAATCTGATACATTGTATGTCTAGTTCTCACCCATATCTCCATATTCAACTATACTATAGTTTTGGCCCATTACATCAGTGACTCTTGTCACACTATCAAGAGTTACAACAGGAATATTAATAGCTCTGAACTAACATGCTAGGAAATAATGACATTACAGCCCTCTCATTAACCTTCCACTATTAGAATATGAGTATTCATCATTTCATCATCATTATCCTATTACAATCACATTGGTCTCTCATATATAATATGATCTTGTTGGTTAAGAACTCTAGAGTTCTTTATTTTCTTGATCTTGTTGTTGATGTTGTGTTATTGTTACACCTCAAAATTACTCACTTTGATAGTGTCGCAAGTGTCGTCATTACAAGTGTTGTAAGTGTCGCATCTTGTTTGTAAGTGTCGCATCTTCTCTGCAAGTGTCGCATCTTGACTACAAGTGTTGCAAGTGTCACAAATAGTATACTTCCATCTTGCCTATCTCGTGCCTCTAATGACATCACAAAGACACTTAAGACACCCCAAAGACTAGTTTTGAAGAAGAGAAGTCACTTGATAGGGAGTACAAACCTTTTGACATTGAAAAAACCACAAAAAAATAGATTTTGGAGAGGAGCGCTCCCCTACCCACTATCAGGGAGTGCTGGCACTCCCTGAGCCTCTTTGGGGGAGTGTTTGAGTGCCCTGTGCGCCCTTTTGGGAGAGCGATACCCTTTTTTTAGCAAATTTTGGATTTGTTGAGGCAAATCAGGGAAGAATCCCTCAACTTTTGAAGGTAGTTGGATTTGAATAGATGGTCAAGGCATGATCTTAGGGAAGATCCTCAACTGAAGGAGAGGAATCCTCAACTTATTCCAAATATATCTCAAGTGGTTGGACCTCTCCAAGGTTATATAAGGAGGCCTTCTCATGGTGAAAGGTACATGGAAAAGATTGAAGATGTGAAACTTATGATCTCATGAGTGAGATATCATCAAAGCAACCAATGGATATCATTTGAGCAAAGGGGTTGGACAAGGAGAACTGGAAGAAGCTATTGCACCTTCATTCAAAGGATTGTAAGTACTTTTACTTGTTCTCATTAATAATCAATGCTTGGCCTGTTTCTTTCAAACTGATGCTTGTTCCACATGAGTTTGTCTGCAGTAGATGGATCTATATTTGAGCTAATCTCAGTGGAGTAGGAATTCCATTGTATATTTGTTTGTCCTACAGGACTTATCAGGGAGATCAAGATCAAAGCTCAGCCAGGACTTTGCAAGGACAAACGTCGCTAATAAGGTACATATATTTATCCTTCTCTTTCATTTATTAGCTTGATTAGATCTAAAAGGAAGTCAGTTTCCATGTTAATCATTTTTTTGTCTTGGCCTTAGGAGTCTAGAGACCAAGAGGGAATCCACTTGTCCACAAGAAGATTCACCTACAACAATTATCCCTTTAATCGTTTTCTATTTCTTCCTTTCTTGCATTGTCCAGCTTCTCAACAACTTGCGCAACTTCCATTCTCCAAAATGAATCTGCAATCTGTTGTGCACAACTTCTAACCAACAAAATGAAGGGCCCAACATCCACAATGTACAGAAAGAAGAAACAGTGGAGGACATGGGCAGAAGGGTACCAAGGATCTATGCAGCCCTGGACAACAAGCAAGTCGAGTTTCAATCACACATGATTGAAGTTGAGGGTATGATCAATAACAATGCCTTTACTATTTTGATAGACTCAGGAGCCATTCATAGTTACATAGATCCTAAAGTTGTGGAAAGATTGATTTTGCCAAGAAGCGAGCATGAGAAATATTGGATGGTACAATTGGCTACAGGAGCCAAGAGAAAAGTGGTTGAGCTAGTTAAATCATGTCCAGTGGACATGAATGGGCTAAGTACCAAGGCATATTTGAACATCTTGCCGTTAGGTTCATATGAATTTCTAATTGGTATGGATCGGTTGGACCAACACCGTGTTGTCCTAGACTATCATAAAAATTCATTTACTTGCTTAGACGAGAAAGGGAACCCAAGAGCAATCCAAGGAATTCCTAGGGAAGTTACTGTCCGAGAGATCTCAGCAATGTAGTTGAAGAAGTTTTATAGGAAGGGCTACCAATTATTTGCATCCCATATGGAAGAAGCACCTAAGGATAAGGTGCCAAATCTGGAGGATCATTCAGTCCTGAAATATTTTGAAGATGTGTTCAAGGAGATACCAGGACTACCCCCGAAGAGAGCTATTGATTTATCTATAAATTTGATGCCTGGAGCAGCTACAGTATCAAAGACTCCCTAAAGAATGATTACACCAAAGTTGAAGGAGCTGCAAATGCAGCTTGAATAACTTTTGAAGAAGGGTATATATGCCCAAGTGTATCAACTTGGAACGCCCTAGTTTTCTTCGTGAAGAAGTAAGATGGGACATTGAGATTGTGCATTGATTTCAAATAATTGAACAAAGTGACTATAAAGAACAAGTATCACTTGCCAAGGATCGATGATCTCTTTGATCAGCTAAAGGATGGAAAGATATTCTCAAAGATTGATCTCATGTCAGGATATCATCAAGTAAGGATCACAGATGAAGACATCAGCAAGACTGCTTTCAGGACAAGGTATGGTCATTACAAATTCACAGTGGTGCCATTTGGGTTATCAAATGCACCAACTTTTTTTATGTGCTTGATGAATGGTGTTTTCCGGGAATACTTAGACAAGTTTGTCATTGTCTTTTTGGATGAAATCCTTGTGTATTCCAAGTTGGAAGAAGAACATGAACATCATTTGAGGATGGTGTTACAAGTGTTAAGAGAGCACTAGTTGTATGCCAAATTGAGCAAGTGCTCATTTTATCAAAACATAATTCATTATTTGGGGCATATCATATCCGAAGAAGGGATAGCAGTGGACCCTGAAAATATTGAGGCCAATAAGGGATGGAAAACACCTAAGAATGTGATAGAAGTCAGATCCTGCATGGGTCTAACTGGATACTATAGAAGATTCATTGCAGGGTTTTCGAGAATTTCTCACCCAATCACTTCCTTGCAAAGGAAGGGGGTGAAGTTTCAATGGACATTAGAATGTGAAAAGAGCTTCTGGCAATTGAAGCAATTGTTAACCAATGCTCCAATTCTGAGGATTGCAGATCCCAATGAATATTTCATGGTTTGCACCGATGCATGCAAAGAAGGACTTGGTGGAGTCCTTAGTCAGAACGGATTTGTGATATGTTTTGAATCCAGAAAACTGAGAGAGCATGAAAGGCTCTATGCCACTCATAATTTGGAGTTGGCAGCCATAGTGCATGCTTTGAAGAAATGGAGGTATTACCTCATGGGAAAGAGGTTTGAGCTAAGGATAGACCATAATGGTCTAAAATACATGTTTGATCAACCAATTTTGAATGCTAGGCAGAGCAGATGGTTGGAATTCCTCTGTGAATATGACTTTGATATTAAGCACATCAAAGGAAAGGAGAACAAAGTGGTTGATGCACTCAGCAGGAGAGTGCATGGATTGCATGCTACAACCACTAGCATGTATAATATGGATCTTAAAGGCAAGATTTATGAGGCTGCAAAAGTTGATTTGCAGTATATGGAATTGGTAACAAAATTGCAGCAAGGTAAAATGCAATAGAAAGCTGAAGATTATAAATTGGGAATTGATGGAATTCTCTTGTTCAGGAACAAAATTTATGTACCTAGTTATCATGAATTGAGAAGTACTATTTTAAGAGAGATGCATAATATACCTTATGTGGGACACCCAGGATATCAGAAAACAGTTTCAGCAGTCAATAGCCAATATTATTGGCCAGGCATGAAGAGAGAGATTGATGAATACATAATTAAATGCTTGGAGTGTCAAAAGGTCAAGGTTGAGCATAGACACCCAGTTGGGTTTCTACTGAGTGGAAGTGGGAAGTGGTAACAATGGATTTCATCACCAAACTTAACAGAAAAAGCAAGCAGCATGATGTTATCATGGTGGTGGTGGACAAGCTTACTAAAGTTTCCCATTTCATTCCTATGAAGGTTACTAGAAAGGTAACCAATGTCGTTGATATCTATATGAGGGAAGTAGCATGCTTGCATGGCATACCCAAGACAATTGTGTCTGACAAAGACCCAAATTTTACCTCAAAGTTTTGGAGGGGTTTATTCAAAGGGTTCAGAACAAATATGAACTCCAGCATAGCTTATCATCCTGAGTCTGATGGGAAAACAAGCAGGGTGAACCAAGTGATAGAGGATATGTTAAGGATGTATGTGATGGACAAACCATCTAAATGGGAAGAATATCTATACTTGGTAGAATTTTCCTACAACAATGGGTATCAAGCATCACTGAAGATGAGCCCATTTGAGGCACTTTATGATAGAAAGTGAAACACCCCAGTAAGTTGGGACAACCCAGCTAACAAAGCAGTGATTGGGCTAAAGTTGCTCAAATAAATGCAAGAGAAAATGCCAAAGATTAAAAAGAATTTAAATATTTCCCAAGATAGGCATAAAAGCTATGCTAACAAGGGCAGAAATCACAAGGAATTTAAAGTGGGTGATCATGTTTTCTTGAAGGTGAAGGCCAACAGAAGTTCTTTGAAGTTGGGAAATTGTTCCAAGTTGGTAGCCAGAGATTGTGGGCCATTTGAAATCCTAGAGAGGATTGGACCAGTAGCTTAAATGATTGCATTACCTGCATCTATGTCTATACGTAATGTATTCCATGTATCATTGCTTAAGAAATATATACCTAATGCTAATCATCTTATTGATTGGAATGTGATTCAGGTGGAGCAAGAAAGCGCTTTTCAAGTGCATCCGATATGCATTCTGGACCGAAAAATAAAACAGCTACGAAATCAAGCCATAGGGCTTGTAAAGGTCCAATGGACCCAGTATGATCCTGAGGATGCAACTTGGGAGCATGAAGATGCTATGTGGGCAGAATACCTGCATCTTTTTTAATATTTTGAAAATCTTGTTGATGTTATGTAAATGAGTTGCATTGAGGACAGTGAAAAAATAAGGGGAGGGGATTGAAATACCCCAAGGCTGAGCCCTTGATTAATTTTAATGATGTTTAATGAAGTTTATAGGATGGTGAGACAAGTATTTATAAAGTGGGAGGCTTATGTGTTTATTAGGCTAGAGAGCTTAGATGCTAAGGCTGGGGAGCCTATTTTTGTATATGTAATTATGCAGATTGTTAATAAAATGCATCATTTCATGTAGACCAACCACGAAGAAAGAGTTATGGGGGACTAAGCTCCACTAGAAAGGGAAAGGGAAAGGGGGCTAAGAGGCTAGGAGAAAGGGGCTAAGCTTAAGGGCTTAACCCAACGGAATATTGTAATGTATTTCCTGAAAATACTAAAGTTGGGAAATAAACCCAGTTATCCTAAGTTACTTTGGGGAAAGGAACAAACTCCAAGTGAAGAGGAACGAGCTCCTGGGAGAACCAAGTGTCACCCAGGATGCATGCATATTTATGTGGGAATTTCCACCATTGTGGGGGTTCACTCTCACCATTCTAGCTCTCTCGTGATTCTGTAGGCTGGCCATTCTCACCATGCTTTCTCTAAGCATTCAGAGCATTGACCATTGCTTTCCATCTTTCCTCATGAGTTCACTCTCACGATTCTTTCCATCCCTTGTTCAGTTCACGCATGCACTGAACAGACATGCAGCGAAAGCCATTTTCGCCATTGTTGAACCCTCTGTCATCTTGAACCTCTATAATTTGTTGAGTCATCCCCTTGCCTTACATGATTTTGTTGTTGTGGTTTGAAGAGGCAGGTTGTCAAGCCCGTGGTTGAAGAAGCAAGTTGTCAGGCATGTGAGCAACTCTCTCCAGGTGAGAGAGTTTGTTGGGGAAGTGATTTGTTCTGGAAGGAGTCCAACAACAGTTACAGAGCTCTGAGAATTCCTAATTCAGCCTATTGTTGAAGATATGGAAGGGAAGTGGAGCAATCGATGGACTATGGAACAGTGAAGGTGCATATTCCCAGGGTGGGACAAGCATTTGGGTAATGATCTTCTGTGAGTAGTGAGCATAAGTAGGCTCCTTGGAGAGAATCCTTCCTGTTGCATTGTGCAGTTTTCCATAGCCTAAACCTAGCCTAGGATTTCCTTGCCATGGGTGGATTTTAGTCCCAACTCGGGGGTGACCCACTGTTGATAGCTTGGAGCAGTGTGGTCTAAGGTTGGGAGGTTCGTGGAAGGTCTGCACGTAGTCGGTGGTCTTCTCATAAAAATATAAGTACCAAATCTATGTTAATTGTACATGTTATGTTTAAATGTTGTGTTTAGATACATGTCTAAATGTTATCAGAATTGCCTGTATATATTGCATGTATGTGTTTATTATCTCTTCTGCATGAATATGTGTATGAACGGAATGTTTATGTCTGTTTAAAATTGCATTAGATATATATTTGTACATCAAAGCTTGATAGTTTCAAGTAGCATGACCGGCCTACGTGGTTGGGGGTGTTACAGCCGGGTTTTTTTTTCCAGAGTAGTTTGGTTTTGAGTTAGTGGCGCTATCCCCGACAAGGAAGGTTGGAGGATGTTACACCAAAATAGGCCAAAATACACTATTATGGGCCACTTTTGGGGGATTTTTTAGATTTTCAGAGGAGAAGTGACCCTAGACTACAAAACTTGAGAATTGTATTTACTTGACATTTTATATACTCATAAATACAAATAAATTTTCTTTTGTGAAATTTTTCCAAAACTGCACAGATTGTGAGATAGTCAGTTTTGCTAAAAAATTGAAGTTTGGAAAAAGGGGTGAAAAAGGACAGAGTTATCATTTCCATATTGTTGCGTTTTTTTACTAGAGCATGAGATTAAAATTTTGAGAGCTGTAATAAATTATATTTCATTGTTATTATCTATGTCTCATATAAATTTTTCTCTAGTTCCTAACATATTTTCTTCTGTAGTTGACATAAGTTGGTGTTTCAATAAAATTGCACCAGTGGAAAAAGTGCACAAATGGGGTGAACATGGTTTTTTAAGGAAGCCATAAATTTTAGCTCAGGGGTCATAAAGAGGCACGGCTATAGTCATTGGAAAGCTTATTCATAGGAAAATAATCTTGAATTATTATGATTCCGATAATGATGATATATTTCTTCATGGATTGAGCAGAAAAAGGACATGTAGCATTAATTGACAGCTTTTATAACATGCATAATTCTAACAAAATGGTTGCTTGCAAATTTTACAGAATTAGAGTTATAATAAGATAAATTCAAGCCTAGGATCGGATATCAAATTCATAGAAGCATGACAGATTTTGTAGAAGTTGGTTGAGGCAATAAGGAGTTATGAGGCAAGTAATGAAAATTAGATAAAGAACTCAAGAAGAGTGGAACAAAAGAATTATTATTCAACTGCTATAGAGTGTGAATGAATTGCAAGGCACAACAATAAGGATTCTCACGTAGGACATGAAGCCAGTGGATGAATAATTTTGTTAATGGGCATAGAAAGGAAAAGTGAAACTCCATAGCCTTGAAGGTAAAGATGCATATATAGTCGCAAGATTGATGTGAAAGAGAACAAGGATCTTATGAGGTGATGTGTGAATCCTTTCTATGTGCCAAGAACATGAGTGCTTAGAAAATATTTTCTATCTATGACTTAGCTACTTTGTCTAAAAGTAGTCAGAGAAAGAAATCCACTTCTGATATCAGAGTTCATAATGGAAGTAGGATTCCAATGCAAAGAAATCAGGGATAGATTAATGAAGGTTCTTACACTTGAAAAGTGTCACTAAATGAAAATAGACTTCCATTGGGAATGGTATTGAGTGAGAAAAGTGGGAATTGTTAAATGAAGAGAAATCAGGGATAGATTAATGAAGGTTCTTACACTTGAAAAGTGTCACTAAATGAAAATAGACTTCCATTGGGAATGGTCTTGAGTGAGAAAAGTGGGAATTGTTAAATGAAGTAATATAATAGACAACTAGAAGTAGAAGAAAGAATATAGAATGACTGTGGGTAAGTTTATTCAAGGATGTTGTGGTAGTAGAGTAACGGAATGTTGTGAGCTACCTCATTCCAAGGTGTTGAAATATTCCATAAAGGTAAATTTTGGATATGACTGCGTAAGAGAAAATGCTACAAATTGAACACATTGGTTGGATTACAAAATGGCCAAGTGGAATTTGGCTAGAAAGTATTCAGACCAGGGAACAGTAGTGCAAATGAGAATAATGGGAGCACATAAGGCAGCAAGGATTTGAAGAAGTTCAAGGACAACTAGCTACAACATAAATAAATAAATAAATAAGTGAACTGAAACTTTAATGCACTAGAGTGCATGATGCATACCATGAAGTTAGAATGCATATGCATTAGTATGCATGATGACAATAAATGGTTGGTGCATATGGATGTGCATTTGTGCATATATAGATGCTTGGATATGCATATGGCATGCTTGTGGACTTAGAATAGTCTGTTTTTATATACATGCAATAATGATGTTATGGAAATTGAATATGACTAATGATGGATTATGTATTCAGTAAAAATGGCATAGCATGGTTAAAGATGTGGATGTTGTTTTTGCTTATGATTTCCATCTATGTGAAGACCCATGAGGGTGGTAGGAATGGTGATCAAAAGGATGGAGGAGGAAGCCTGTGATCTTATACAAATACTAGTTTATCAGGTAGCATCAAGTAGGTTGATAATAGCCATGCAGGTATGCATTTGATTACTTTCAATGTTGAAGGGAATTGAGGTAAGGAATCCCTCAGTTAATTTTTCAATAATTAAATTGATATGTAATGGCCGAAGGCCTAGAGTATGTAAATGTTGTTGATGCTAGAATGCATTTAGATCAAATTTAGTGGCATCTTGTGTTATGATTGGTTATGGGATCATAATCGGGTTAAATCGAGAGACATACTCCTTCAATAGAAATGAATATCCATAGAGTTAGTCATGTGTGAGACCATGAAATGGTTGGATATGGAAGGGTTATAGCGTTATGTGAGTGATCAATGGTACCTATTGTATATCTGATGTTTGGACTACAACCTCTTTCCCGACACTGAAGAGAAATTAAGAATTATATTTGTGGTGTTTTGTTTGGGTTGAAAAGGAAGGTATCCAAATAGTCAGGAAAGCAGTAGGAAGTGTGTGGATTATGTGTTGAGGTGTTGGCCAAACCTTCCAGCTCATCATGGTGGAATGCATAACATAGTTATGTAGTATTATGTAGTCAATGCAGGGATGCATTGTGTACATGTGGTCATGGGTATTGGCACATTAACCGTTATTTTATTAGTAATTATTTTTTTTGTTGCAAATGCATAATGAATTATAGTTGCATTATATTAATATGAATATTAGTTGAAAGTGATTGAATTGTTGTTTGTTACAATTTTGAGATCACTTTTTGGAGCTATTGAAAATGTTACAAGTGGTATTAAAGGAATTATTGAATGCAAGTATATAATATATGGTATAGAAATGATTATGTTGAAAGTTTAAATGACGCGAGTATTGCTAACTCATGAAGTTGAACACTTCAGGAGTTGTTAGATATTGCAACAAGAAAGTTGCAGG
>JASDQU010681158.1:29633-46872 GCA_032191745.1 Picea mariana
TGGATCACATTTTAGAAAAAGTATTTGGGGCAAATAGGATGTCGATGATCAACGGGTTTTCTGGGTACAATCAAATTGCTTTCAACGAGCACGATAAAGAAAAAACAACCTTCACCACCCCTTGGGGTACATTTATGTATGACAAGATGCCTTTTGGTTTAATGAATGCAGGTGCTACTTTCCAACATGCTATGGATATCGCTTTCATCAACGAAAGGGACAAATTTGTGGTTATCTATCTTGATGATCTGACCGTTTTTTCTAAATCCGATGAAGATCATCTGATACATCTCAAGCAAACGTTTGAGAAATGTCGCAGGTTTGGTTTGTCCTTAAACCCCAAAAAGTCTCACTTTGCTATGCAAGAACGTAAACTCTTGGGCCATATTGTGTCTCGAGATGGAATTAAAATTGATCCTAAAAGAGTTGAACCTATAGACACAATAAATATCCCTAAGAACATAAAAGAGATTCAGTCATTCTTAGGAAAAATAAATTTTTTGAGGAGATTTATCCCAAACTTTGATGAAATCGTGAAATTGATCACAGATATGTTGAAGAACAACGGCGAAGTGAAATGGACAGCAGAAGCCAAAGCATCATTTGCACGCATCAAGAAAGTTATAAGCAAGGCACCCGTACTGGCTAGCCTTGACTATCTAAAGGATTTTCTAATCTTCTCGTTCGCATCCGAACACACACTTGCCGCGGTACTCCTCCAAAAAAATGAAGAAGGTTTCGAGCAACCAATAGCCTTTTTTAGCAAAAGTCTTAGAGACGTTGAACTCAAATACAATATAATGGAAAAGCAAGCGTATTCTATGGTGAAGGCATTAAAGGCTTTCAAAACCTACATGTTACATTCCAAGGTAATTGCGTACATACCCACCGGTTCCAAAAAAGACATTTTGGTTCAGTCCGACAGTGATGGGAAAAGGGGACGGTGGCTTGCAAAAATTCAGGAGTTCGACCTGGAGATAAAACCAACGAGACTAGTAAAGGGACAAGGTTTGGATAAGCTCTTAGCGGAATCCAATTTCAGAGCCCTCGGGATAAATGGCCTACAGGGATGTGAAGAGAGCGTGGACATGAACGAGCTCAACCAACAAATAATTGCCATCAGAATCGAAGAGAAGTTTGCCTCATTAGATTGATATAAAGACATAGTGTCCTACCTGCTGACCTTGAAATGCCTGAGTGACTTATCTCCATCTAAAGCCAGGATGCTAAAGCTGCATGCAGTGAAGTACTGTATATCCGAGAGCCAATTGTATTGGAAAGACCCACTAGGTTTCATGTTGGTTTGTTTAGTTGAATCAGAAACAGAGAAGGTCATAAACAAATTTCACGAAGGAGTGTGCGAAGGACATCACGCCTGGAGGGCAACGGCTTATAAGATCCTGAGAGTAGGATATTATTGGCCCAAACTATTCTCATACATCAACGCCAAAGTCAGATCCTGTAACCCTTACTAATTGTTCACAGGCAAGCACAAACTCCCAGCACTACCGTTGGTTCTGGTCAAAACGGAAGCCTCGTTTCAACAATGCGGACTAGATTTTATAGGCGAAATTAACCCTCATTCTAGTGCTCAACATAAATGGATTCTGACTGCTACAGATTACTTCACAAAATGGGTGGAAGTTATTCCAACTAGAAAGGCAACAGATTTTGTGGTAATGGATTTCCTAGAAGAGAACATTTTGTCTAGATTCGGCTACCCCCGAAAGATAGTCACAGATAACGCCCAGGCTTTTAAATCTATGGCTATGGTCAACTTTTGCCAAAAGTACAATATCGTGCTTGGTCATTCCATGGCCTATTACCCCCAAGGAAATGGGCTAGCCGAGTCTTCAAACAAGAGTCTAATCTCTATAATTAAGAAAGTGTTGAGCGAAAACAAAAAATCTTGGCATGTGCATTTGAAATACGCTTTGTGGGCAAATCGGATAGGTACAAAAAAATCTATCGGCACTTCTCCTTTCCAAATGGTATACGGGACAGACGTAGTATTACCTATTAATCTAGTGCTTCCCGTAATGAAACTTTGGCAAGATGAGAAAGAAGAACCAAACCATGTCACAAGAAGAATAAACCAGTTGATTGAAGTCCAACAGCACAGGGCCGAAGTGGACGAAAGGCTGCAGAAATACCAGGACAACATCAAAGCGTTATTTGATCATAAGGCCAAGGACAGAGAATTTCTCCCCGGCGATTTGGTTTTGAAATGGGATGCTAGGAAGGAAGACTTAGCAAAACATGGTAAATTTGATCATATATGGTACGGACCGTTCAAAGTCACAGCTCCTGAAGGGAAAAATTTGTTTCTATTAGAGAATTTGGACTGTAAAATCCTCAATGCCCCTGTTAACGGGCATCATTTAAAACACTATATGCAATAAATGGTTTCGAAAATTTCCATTGTATATACCGGTTTGTGTTTTCCTTTTTATTTCAGAATTTTTCTTTGGTAAGTCTACTTTCATCACAAATAAAATAGGTCAGTGTTTTTCTAGAAGTAGAGATACGAAATTTTTAACGCATTCGGTTCTTTTAAAAGCTCTGATGCACTTCGTGTTGTTCCCTTACAGGATCCCGGCTTGCAGCCCAAATGAGCTAAAGGAATAAATAGACGATCATATGTCGGAGAATAAATTCGCCGAAAACAGGTGATAGAAAAATTTTCTGTTATTTAGAAAAAGAACGAAATGGTAAGGCAAAGGTACGAGTTCCGAGGATGTCTGTTTTTCGAACAAGTATCACTAAAGTGTCATGACGGTCTCATAACTATGTCATTTTTTCCTGATATGTCATTAAAAGAACAACTTCTTACTCTGGGCCCTAAAGGTTTCACCCGGATAAAGATAAGAGGTAATTAAAATAAGTCGAGGGAGTAAAGAGTCTCCGCGAAAGGGTTCCGAGAGTCGGGTTTAATCCATGACCCCTGTTTTTTTCGAAATCCATGCCTTTCTCCATCGCCCTTTTTCTATCCTCGGATTTACCTTCTTCAAAACTAGACACCTTTCCGGGTTTCCTACAGGGGAAGAAGAGGTTATGTTTTAGCTTTGGAAGCTAGAAAACAGACCTTGGAAAGTAAGCCAGTCCTCATAAACTCCTCAGTCTCCTACTAATCAAGGTTATGCGTAGGTTGATCCTGACTCTTCTAGGTTTTTTAACAGTCTTCGAAGGATTGAGGCTTGCTCAAAGGAAGGCCCCTGGAAGTCATTTTTCCCTTTTTCCTTGTGGGCTAAGGTGTTTTGAAAGTTAAGAGAAGGTTGGTCTCGAGTAATCAAAGCAAGTTGATAGACCTCCATTGCGAATATTACACAGATATCATCCCTGGTATGCCTTATACAAACTGATTGCCCCCACTTCGTGTTTTAAAAAGTAAAATATAAGATAGATGGTGAAAGGAAATTCATATTTGATTGCCCCCATCTAGTCCATGAAGACGATGAAAGGAAATTCATAAATGATTGCCCTCATCTCAACTTTTAAATGCCTAATTACAATTCCAAGTGGTGAAAGGAAATTCAGTAAAAAGGGCCAGATAACTTCACCAGGGTACTGAACAGGCTTGCTGGCAGTGAAGCAATATCTGAGATATCTGTAAGTTGTCATATGTATTTTTCACTCTACTCTGGTAACCATCCTTTTCGAAACCGAATCTGCATCCCAAGTTCAAACAGGACCCCCCCCCGATTAAAAGCATGAAATTTACTTCGTTTGATGCAAGCCAAAATCCACAAGATTTGTTGAATTTCCTAGGACTATTTCGATTATCTTAAAGTAGACATGAATTCAGTATCGAGAAGGAGAAAGTCATCAAAAGGGCTACAGCTGAGTTTAGAACACAATTGAATGTTGAAAGGCTTTCCAGAGGTAAGGATTAAATCTCTTTTTCCCTCTGTATCCCCTTCCTAAAACAAGTTTCGCAGAAAGAAACCAATGACTCCATTTAACCAATACAGGCACGTGGTCTAATGTTCTTCCCGTCTCACAGGAAGATGGGATCCCTAGTTGGAGCCTATGTTGGAGCCGCCTTTTACAAGCATTGAAATGTAATTCTTGAAATCAAAATTTTACCCCGACATGTGAAGTGGCGATAGCCGCTATAGTCCTAATTCACCGTCGCCTAACCTTTAAGTGAGTCTATCACCTTTATTACCTCGCGCTATTGCGCTTTGGGAGTTGCAAGTTGTAAGGTTTCCAAACTCCGATGTGTGAAGTTGCGAAACAGTTTTAAAATTTTACCCAGGTTAGTGTCAGGGGTAAGTCATTTTAAACCCTAGTTAAGCACCGTCAGGGTTTCACGACTCGGCGATCTCTCTCCCAAAAAACTATACCTTCGTAGCCCCGAGTCGCGAAGTCGTGATTTTTATTAATTAGGCATGGGTTAATTAAGAACTTAAGCCAAATCACGATTTTTTAACTAAATCACACCATCGCGATTTCGGGTATTTTGGATTCCAAGACTAGGAACGAAATTACCCGAGACGACGAAAGCTGAAAAGAGGTTTCGAGAGTTGAAGGTACAAAGTTAAACGATTTAACTAAATTAATTAATGCCTTAAAGGGCCATTAAGGTACACAGTCTACAGATGAGTTTTTTGAATGTTTCTGCATTTCTTATTATCACAAATCTTTTAAACATTTATGGCATTGATTTGATTCTTGATGAGTTATTGGAAAATAAGATCTCGTCTCATGCCTAAATCTTTCCATTAAACGATTTGACTATTCTGTCAGCAAGGACTCACGCAAAGTTTAAATGACTAAGGTAAGGGGTTTGTTTCATTTATTCAATTTCATTTCTATTTTGTGCACAGAGCTTTTTTTTATCAGGATAACTTATGTCTATATTTACAATTCTTACCACAGGTGATCTGCGTACAGAATTCTCTTTCATGGCTCCACGAAAGGCATTCAAGGCAGCTGCCGAAATTTCAAGTCAAGGCTCTGATGTTGTTTCTGATACTTCACCCCGAAGTATTAATATTGTAAAAACCTGGACATACATCTTCTACATCCTTCAGTCCGAATCGGTAAATTGTTCAGATGATTCCAGCGATAATGAGAAAGATGATTTGGCCACCAGATACAAAATCGTCATGCAGGCAGAAATGCACAAAATAGCGGCAAGGCCACGGCTCCTTCCCTATTATGATATTATCAGATGGGTGCTAAACCATGTGGATATCCCAACCAGGACTATTATCAGCGAACAGAAGGTGACGGTTGGGACTTTTAGACCGGAGCATCTACAGGCAATGTATCAGTTGTCACCCACACCAAACTTCGCACACAATGCCGAATTTCTGGAAGGTTTCAAGGAGAAGGAATGCCAGCAATATGGCAAAAACTTGTCCAACCTGATCAGGGATTGGGTTTTGCACCCCGCAAAATCCAAGGTGGATTCTAATGGAATTTATTCAGTCTCCTCCTTCAAGCCACCATTCAGGTACATAGCAATGATGGCCTGTAGGTTGTATGGAAGGGAGGACACCACACACTTTTTCCTCCCATGGGTGCCTCTGATTCATATAGTCATTGAAGGGATTTCTTTCAACTAGGCCAAATTGTTGTTGGATAGTTTAACCAGTCGAATTACCGAATATCGAGCGCAGAAGGCGAGTGGGAAAGCAACTTCATTTTTTATGTCTGCCTACATCATGGACGCCATTTGTTTCATGACGCCTTTCCCTCTAATGAGATGGAGTTGGACTCCATCTAGTACTGAGCCTATCCATGTCTATCACTCGAAACTTTGGGAGGATAAGGCCATAGAATTCATATACGAGATTTTCAATTGGGTAATGGTATCGATGCATGTCTCCATCTTCGGTAACCCACCACCCAGGATTTCAGATAGCATCACTCCCAACTTGAGTAGTGTGGTTGATTGGTATGTAGAAGCAGAATTTTCATACATCAGGGTTTTCGGCGCCTCTGTGCCCCCATATGCTCTACCACTATTCGTGCAGAATAAGCTGGTATGCCGCGAAATCGCCAGGCAAACCGTGCTCGGTGGCATAAGCAAAGAGCTTAAAGGTTTTTCGAAGAGTGTATGGACGCCTTTTCCTATTCATTTTAATATTTATTCTTTATTAGATTTCGGACACGCCAAACCCGAGGCTATGGCCTTGGAGGAATTTAAATTTGTCAATATCGAGTTCAGGAGACATGACCCACATAAGGTCGTGAGTAATCACATGGCGAGTTGTGGCCTGAAAAGATACAAGCACGAGCACGAGCACTCGCCTCATGACGACATCTTCTGAGGTGTGAGATCCTATGCCGAGGTTCTGAGCTGGATTCAAGCCCTGTCGCCTGGGGATAGGGCTGATCTTTTCAAGTTTCAGGAACACCGACGGAGCTACCTTCCCCTAGTTTTATAGGGTAAGAGCCCACAGACTGCAAATGCACAGCCAATGGGAGCCAAAGGTGCAAAGGACTCGAGTCCTAGAAAGGAGAAGGAGCTAGGAAAAACCATGGAGGCTGGAACCTCAAATATAGGAGCCGAAGGCCCCCAGAATCAGGAAGGAAACCCCAAAAAGGGTGCGCCAGGCAAGCAGGCCCAAGGCCAAGTGGAGATACCTTCACAGGGATCGGGCAGCCCACTTTCACTCGTGCCAAACGAGTCGGTTACAAAAGTCACCCTGAAACAAACATCCAAGCAAATCAGCAGTCTGATTGCTATTGTCACACCCTTGCAATTCACAAAGGGGAATCCCGACGAGGGATGGATTTTCAATGAAGAATTAACACCTATTTCTGTAGAGGAGTTGCCTCCCAACGAATTTTTCTTTGACAAGAAAAGAAATGCCGTGGTAAGGCAAGGATTTTATCAAAAAGAGGGCACAGTAGCTAAAAAAATTTAAATCATGACAGATGGGAGGGCCGCGAAAGAGGAAAAATTTGCAGAGGAGATAGTCGGGACGCTTGGGGCTTATGCTACAGCCAATCAGTACTCGATTGGGACTTTGACAGCCCAGTTGAAACGAAAGAACCTCCTGATCAGTAAATTGGAACCTAAGGTAGCCACTACCAAAGCGAATGTCAGGGACAAGGTGAGCAGGAGCCTTGAGGAAGCCCGAACAGTCGACCTACATGAATTTGAGAAGCTCAGGTCTGACCTCAAGCAGGTGCACCAGTCAGCGCAAACTAGCCAAACACAGGTAAGCCAGCAAGGGCAACAGATTATAAAGTTGCAGTCGAAATTGGAGGTGGCTGAGAAGCAAGTTGTAGACATAGAAATGTTCAAATCGCAGGCCGTTGAAATCCGACATAAGGTACTTATGGCTCAACAAAACTTACTGGCAAAGGTGAGAACCATTCAAAACCATTTTCGGATGATAGAGCAGATATTAGAGAACATTTCTTCGAGAGAAAGAGAAGTCGGGGCAGCACGGGTCGCCTTCCAAGATGTTGTTATAGCTACAGCAAAGCTAGAGATGGTCAGCACCTCAAAATTATCCATCATAGAACAAACCAGAGGTGATATCCTGTTGAAGGTCTAGGAGCAGAACACATCAGAAAGTAGGGGGAGAGCTAACGAAGTAA
The DNA here is from genome assembly GCA_032191745.1 of Picea mariana. Classification (NCBI taxonomy): domain Eukaryota; kingdom Viridiplantae; phylum Streptophyta; class Pinopsida; order Pinales; family Pinaceae; genus Picea; species Picea mariana. The sequence continues at coordinate 37,197 of JASDQU010681158.1, forward strand.
AGAATTATTGTCAGGAAACGTTCTCTTTAATAAGTAAAGGTTTTCTAGATCTTGATAAGGAGAGCAGTGCTGGGACATTGGGCAAAATAAATATATCTAAACATATGTTGGACATCAAAGAAAGCATGGAGGAGCAGCAAGTGGAGATATCCCAGATCAGCCAGGTTGATATGACCCAAATGGACAAATGGCTAGTGCAGCCAAATTTAAAATTATGCTCCATCATCGCAAAGGACCGACAAGTGGGAAAGAGTTTACCACAACTGGTGAAGAATTGTTATACTCTTGAAGCGAGCGACCAAGCAGAGCCTTCCAGGCTGATAGCCCAGTTGGTGGAGAGGTGCATCACTTGTACCGAGCAGGCGAAAGGGCAAGCTTCTGGTGTCAAATAATGACAGATGTCTGCCTGTTCTATTTTTAGAACCCGAAGAGTAAGGTAAGGAAGGTACTTTACTCACAGGAAGGAGGACAAAGACAAAGAAGTGAAATGCATAAATTTCCCATTTTGTAACCGAAAACTTCTAGAACGATTGAGATTCGAGCGTTTAGGAGTTTGTATAAATATGCATTTTGAAGTGAGAATAAGGTTTGGACCTTTCTTGGCCAATTTTAATAGAGACTTTCTCCCTTTTGAAAATTAATACAAAGCAATCTGAAGATTCCTGATTCCGTGAAGACTGAGTTATGAGTTTTGTTTTCTCCGTTATTTTATATTAAGTTTCATTTCACATATATATTTCTAATGAATGCTTAGCTACAATTTAGTGCAACTTCTACTGTGGTGACCAACTTTTAGTCGTCTAATCGCTTGCAGTTTTTCCTCTGTATCGGCTATCAGCAGGTACAAGACCTGTGAACTTTTTAGATCTCTATATTTTATGCTTTGTCAGATTACTTCTTGCCTTTTTCTTCTTTTGTTTACAGGGTGAGATTCTCTCTTATACGGTTAAAGAAAAAGTTGATGTGGCATTTTAAACCCTGAACTTTCTTTTCATTTTCTGTTTCTCCATGATTGTGCCCTTTGCAAGACAGCCCAACATCGAACCCGGCCTATCGAATCAAACTAGCATCGCTTTGAACCTATTCGACACCATACTTAAAACCGCCATCACCCGGGTCGAACTCAAATGTTCATGGGCCGCAATTGAACGAGATATAAGCATCTAGGAACGTTTGGAAGCAAGACAGAGACAACTTAGAAATCAACCTTAGCTTCCCTTTTCCTGAAGGTTGATTTTTCCCCTTTTCATCTTTTTACTCACTTTCGGATGCCTAGACCCTGTACTTTTTAGCCTTAAGTACAGACTCTAGAACAACAGTGTGCATGCTTGTTGGTTATTAATGTGCATGGCACATTGTTCCTTTCTTGGATGGTTTAGCACGAATCTTGATTACTACATGTGTAGCTATTGCATTCTTTCATGTTTTGTTTTTCATATTAATTATTATCAAAATTTGAAATTAGTTCTAGAAGTGCATTTTGAAGTAGCGTTCCCAGCCTATGGGTGGTTGGGTACGTCAAGATTGGTATCAGAGCACTCCTGGTGAGCATTTTGATGTAGTGTGGCCCAACCTAGAGGTTGGGTATGTTACAACTTCTAACAACATCTATAGTTTTAGAGGCATTTCATCTATTTGTTCAGGTCTACAGATGCATTGATAGTTGTCACACCTCTTCACATATTCCTTGGCATCTCTAAAGATAGTGACCCAATAATACCCCTAATGGAGCACCTTGTTCCTAGTCCTTTTATCAATAACATTCCCCCCACATGGCCCGTCATGACAGGATTTTAGTATCTCATGGACTTCGTCCTCTCATAAACATTTTTTGATAATCAAATCAGGCCCAATGTAGAAGAGGCAGCCTTCAATCCATGAAAATGTTTCATTTTTCCTTACTATATTTTGTCACTCTTTGGGAGTCAGATGATCCGGGAGCTTTCTTGCAGCCAAAAAGTTAGCAATATCTACAAACCATGGCAAGTTAGTAGATATTGCAGAGAGATGTTCATCTAGAAAACAATCTTCTACTGGAGGCTCATTTTCATTAGATATTATTCTAGAGAGAAAGTCAACAACTACATTAACTTTTTTTGGTTTATCTAAGATGGTAATATCAAATTATTGTAATAAAAGCAACCATATAGTAACCCTGCCATTGGTGATTGGTTTTTTCATTAAATACTTAATAGCAGCATGATTAGTATGTAAGATTATTGGATATCCTGTAATGTAGTGCATGAACTTGTTTATTGCATGAATAACAACAAGAAACCCTTTTTTCAGTTACTGTATAGTTCAATTATATGGGAGAGAGATTATTGATGACATAATAAATTACATACGAGTCATTTCCTTCTTGTTTTCCTAGAACGATTCCAATGGTGACGTTCGATACGCCTGTGGAAATATGAAACGAGAGGGACCAATCAGACCCTCTTAAAACAAGAGCCTCAAACACTTTGATTTTCATTTCATCAAGAACATGTTCACATGTCTCTGTCCATACAATTTCAGTATCTTTGTTAAGTAAAGAAAATAATGGACGAGCAATTTGTGAAAAATATTCAATGAATCGAAGGTAATAACCAACATATCCGAAGAAACTTTGTACCTGCTTTTCCGAAGTTGGAATTGGAAAGTTTAATATCACCTGTAATTTTGTTGGATCCACGTGGATACCTTTTGTTGAGATGTGGTGTTCTTGGCACAGGGGCAAACCCAGGGTTCAACGCTCAAGAGCGCACCAACAAAGCCCTAACTACCGGCCCTTTCGGAAACACCTACAAAGCAGATGAAGTCTCACCCAAGGTAGAGGCAGGGGTGGTTGCAAGACTCAGGTGTCTGCAACCTTAGCTGGGACACAGATCTGTGATTCTATCCTTATATCACACCTATCATAGATTATACATCAATATTAAACCCTTCTTATACTTCACAAATAGCACAGAGCATCGCAGCATTCACTTAGATTTAAGATATTTCATCACTTAGCAACAGTAAAATAGATCAGATCCAGTAGATCGGCACTAACCATATTCATATATATCGGATCTAACATTCATACACATCTAAGAAGCACAGAGTCATAAGTAGATCTATCTAAATATATCAAAGCACTTAGCAACGGAAGAGATAACCACATCAAGTCAAAGCAAAAAGCATAATACATAGATTTACGTGGTTCACCCCCCTCCCTGGGGCTACGTCCACCAACTCTTCTTCTTTATTAGTGTCTTCAATTGGTTATATCACAAAGACACTCAAAACCCTTACTTCGCACAGGACAGAAGATCTACGCAGCTCGCTAGATCCTTCTTCCTTGTACTTCAGCATAAAGCCTTCTACAACCTCTTGCAACAACTTGTACTTAGCTCTGCAAGCCTCTTACAATCATGCACGGAGCATTTACAATCCACATCCGATCAAAGAGATCTAACTACTAGCACTAAGCCATTGACCATTCTTACATTGCCTAAGTATCTGTTTATACATTACAAAAGTGGGCCTAAGCGTGGGTAAACCCACGGGCCGACATCCCTATCCCATTACATTAACCCAAAACCCTAAAAGAGGCCCAAAAGTGGACCGAGATCCCTTGATCTCTGCTTCGCCTGGCACTCCATCTTTGGCAGGGTGTCAAAGTCCAAAAACGGTCAATTATGGCCAAGTGTTCCTCAAAACTTGGTCAAGGCCCAACATGCCCCCAACACTCACCTATGACTCGTCCCAAGTCACTCAGGTCTGACCAATTCTACATCGAATTCCTTGAGCTTGGCTCAAGCTGCTTCGACCTGCCGCTTTGCTACTGCCTCTTGCTTGACGAACTCTTGGATGAGTGCCTCGTTCACTGGCCCTTCTAGGCATTTTTCTGTTGTATTCACAACATGTTCAAGTTCTACTCCTTGGCTTTCAACATCAGTGAACAGTTGGCATGCCTTTTCTTCCACTGGTTGAATTCATTCAGAGAATTCCATTACTTTACTCTTAAGCATGTGAATATGTTGTTGGTTTGTACGTTGCTCTAGAAACCTCTTCATTCTCTCTACGAGTGACAGGGCCTTCAGCTGCACCTGTAGCTTTTTGGCGTCATACTTCGCATCTTGGAGCTGTGACTCTAATTTATGAAATTATGGGTTCTCACTTAGGTTCTCGTAGATCTGTGCACTTCTATTAATTAACTCTTTGCAGTCCTGAGAGAGTTCTTTAATCCTTTCTACGATGCTTCAGGTAGTTATTTCTCATTGGACGCGCACTTCTTGTGGGGTCTGTGGTATTGTCTGAAGCTCTAAGTCCACGACTCTTTGTTGAAGTTGTTGAATAAATTCAGCAAGCGTCATCACTTGGCGTTCCATGGGGTCCTCTACCTTCTGTTCTAAGCTAGTCACAGAGTGAAAAGCTTTGTTGACTGCTTCTTCAATCCCAATTTGCTTCGCGAGCAGCTGCTCTTTCTCTTTTTGGATCTTTGCTCTATCTTCTTCAAACTTCACTTGGAGAGTGTCCTCTTGTTGCGTAGCTCAGTGTTGCTCGATGATTTCCTCCTGTGCTTGCTTTAAGGCCTGGTTGGCCTGCGTTGTTTCGTCCTATTCCTTTCAAAGGCGTACTTCGACCGTGTCAGCAATATCGCGGAGTTGAACTTGTTCATTGCCTTCTTTTGTTGTTCCTTCTGGTAGGGGCACAGAGAAGACTGCGCGGCTAGACTAGAGAGCTTGTTATACTCCTTGGAGTTCGATCTCAATTCTGTTGTACATTGTCTCTTGCTTAGCTTCCTGCTTTTCTGTTATCTCTTCTATGGCTTCGTTCATAGTAGCAATGAGAAAAATGAAGTCATCTAGAGTGAGTGTGGTCTTCAGCTTAGTCACGGGTGCTTTTGATTTCTTTCGAGAGGAAGGTTCTGGAGGCGAACCCTTCCTTTTATTTATGGATTTTTCTTCGTCTGCTAGCCTTTGTTCGACTTTTTCTAAGTCTTCACCATTACCTCCTTGCTCTGGTGTAATGGATGCAGTTCTTACAGATCTGTTGTCTACATCCTAGATATCCTCATCCTTCTTTGTTTTCTTTGTTTTCTTTGTCTTACTAGGTCCAGGTGTATTCTGCGAAGCTTCTGGGCTGTCAATGTCTGATAATTTTGCGGGGTCTGTTGGAATAAGGAGATCCGTCGAGCATTCCTTGGTGATTTCCACCAGGTCTTTTTCTGTTAGCTTGTAACAAGACTGAAGTTGTTCCTTTTTCTCATCAGCGCGTGCTGTCAGATATATCAAATGGCGGTCTGCACTGAACTTTATCAAAGGTCGAAACTTGTGTAAAGTATTTGGGGTCATGCGAGGCTCAGATTGGATGGCGAGCTTCAACTGGGTGTAGTAGGTATGAAATATGGCATTGGATTGACACTGCTTGTTCATGTCATCCGAGTACCACAGGGTACTGAACTTCATAGCAAATGGTTCAAAGGGGTCAATATCGGGGAAGGTTGAACCTCTTGGTAGCTCCCATGCAATGAAAGCTATAAGTATCAAGAGCCAGCTAAAATGAAATTCACGCCCCTGATCCTGGGCTTCTCTGCAATCAATCTCTAGTTGATTCACCAAGTACTTCGCCCAGTTCATCTGTAGTCCTCTGCGCACTTCCCTATGAGGTCGACTATAACGCCGGATACTTACGTGGGTCGATTCTTGCGTACCAACTTTCCTGCAATCAGTTGACAGGCGAGGCGCACTACGCCACTTTCAATAGAAACTACCTTGAAGCCTCACGTGCCTTTCTCAACATCGCCATAGGCTTCTTTGATCTTCTGAGCAAGAGCGTGATCCACGGTCTTTCCAGGATAGTAATCATGGGGATCAGGGCCCTGCATGCTAAGCCCGGTGATCCGGTTGATCAACATTGGATCAACTGTTATGCGACGGTTCAACCATAAGTATCCTCCATGGTAACTTTCCAGCAGCAACTTCATGCAATCATTGACCTCCTGGTGTCTGCCAAAGTGCGGTATCTTCATTACGTTGAGCAGAGTAGACTGCACGAGGTTCATCATCCATTTCTGAGGGATGATCTTCGAATTCTTTCCCTTGGTTCTGGTTAGGTACTTGTATGGGGCAAGTGTGTTGTAAACTTTATGATTTCCCAGGTTGAAGTCACTAAAATTCAATGTTGTGATCTTGTCATGATCTGCGCGGACTATGCATACTCCTTTTGGCAAGTACATCGTGATTAGAGTGTACTCAAAGTCTCTAGTCACACTATCTCTGTTGATCGCATCGCTCAGAGGTGGTATGTAAGCAGGTAGGATGGATGGAACCAACTTCGTGTTGGCCATATCGTCCTTATAATTGGTTCTTCTTTCTGCGCCATCTCAGGATGTTCCTGCTTTAGCAGTCGACGGGGAGGCTTGCACTCCTCTCATCGATGATGCATGTAAACCTGTAGACAATCCCCGCTCTGACATGACTCTTTCGGCTCTGAGGCTAGCGAGTACCTCTTGTACAGATTCTTCAGCTACGCTAAATTCGTCGAACATATACGCTTGGGATCAATAGCTCAGGTTCTTAAAGTAACGTAAATATTGTAGTAAGGTAGACAGTAAGGGTGGAGTAATCACAATTCACAATTCAGGTAGTCTGCGGACTCAAATTCACGATTAGCAAAAGTGTCTTTCATGCATGGACTAATGGATTAAGTAAGTAATTCTGTAATGGATCGTTTGCAACGGATATGGGGCTTCCTTAACTCTGGTTCTATCCGTTATGGTGTGGTCTAATGGTCTGGTGATGAACCATCAATGCTTTTCGATTCATTTGGGGTGGCAGTCGAACAGATATATCGGCCTTCAACGGCTATACTCATTCACTACGGCGAAGTGACCTATGTCATTGTTCTGTTATCCCGGCGAAGCTCGAATTTTGCAAAGTTTCTTTCGAAGAGATTCCCTCTGGAACCCTCTATAGCCTGTTAATATGAGCTCTCTTTTGACTTAGCTTTCTAGCCTTCTTCCCCGTGAGGTTCATCTCAGTATTTCTTTTCTTGGTCTGGTTCTTATTTTCCTTGGGCATAGTCACTTCGCGCTGCTGAGGTTCTTTCCCAAGACTCAGGAGAACTACTTCATCTATATCTGGTACAAATAATCCAATCTTCTGTGAGTCCCCTAACTGTTTGACATCTGAGCTTCTAGTGTCAAACAGCTTTGATTTATTCTCTTGTTCCTCAATCAACTGTGCAATCTTCTTGGTCATAAAATCTTTTAATTCTTGTTTCTTTTGTTCCAAAACTTTTGCTTCTTCCTTCCGTCTAACTTGATCTCTGACAATCCAAGGTTTTCCAAGTAACATAGTAAATGGACCACTGTCCTCAATAAATTTAATAATCTCGAAATCTTCTTCAGTCGAAGTTCCATTAGCATTCATAGATATCTAAGTGAGCCTTCCACATAGGTTTACCAATTTTCCTCTGAAGAGTCTGATTCCTCCTAGTGAAGGGATCATGGTAGGCTTCCCTATAGCTTCCCACGCTCTCTCTATCATGATATTCATATGTGTTTCCTCATCTAAAACACAATCAATGTCGAAGTCCCCTATCCTTACTTCGATGCTTTATTTTTCTTTAAAGATCTTTGATAATCTAACATGTCGATGTTCATTCAGGGTTTCTTTCATCTGAATTAATACTTTCTCTGATTCTTTCTGAGGTTCTGCTATTTCTGGGGCTGTCCTAGGGTTTTCTTCATGCAGATTCATTCTTTCAATCTTAGCAATCATTCTAGGGCAATCCAATACTTCATGGTCCAAAGCTTTGCAACAGAGACAACTAGGTTTTCCACCAGGGCATTCCTTAGCTAGATGGCCTGGTTGTCTGCAACTGTAACATAGGGTCAATCCTCTCTTTCTCTTAAATGATCCCCAACTTCTTCTGTACTGCGCACCAGGATCATGGTAGTTAGCCTACCAAAAATTCTTTCTAGGATCCTGCATCCATTTGTTTGTCCAAACATTCTTTCTATGCATAGGTATAACATATCTACCATTATACTTATCAGATCTATTCATATCAAGCTTTTTTTCTTCTATTAAAGCCCTAGGTTTTAAGCTAGGACTGAATCTATCAAACATACCTAGATTCATGCTTTAGAAACAAAAATTTCCACTTATCTTACTTCTACAGAGCACAAAGCTTTCATATCTAGAACTTTTAACTATTCTTACCTTTATCAAAGCACAGAGTTTACAGATCTTACCTCTTTTAATCAGAAAATCCCACTTTTACCTTTATTAGAGCACAAAGCATTCAAATCTTGCTTCTTTTCTTCAGTATCAACCTCTTTTCTTGCAGATCTGATCTCTTTTCTTCAGATCTGACCTTTCTTTCTTGGCACAAAGCTTCACAAGTCAAGTAGAACATTGCGCACTAGGGTAATTGATCTATGCACAGAGCTTTCTTTGCACAGAGATTATTCTTCTCTAGTTCCCAGCAATCACAGTTTCAGGTCCCGGCAACGGAACCATTTGTTGGCACAGGGGCAGACCCAGGGTGCAACGCTCAAGAGTGCACCAACAAAGCCTTAACTACCGGCCCTTTAGGCAACACCTGGGAAGCAGATGAAGTCTCACCCGAGGTAGAGGCAGGGGTGGTTGCAAGACTCAGGTGTCTGGAACCTTAGCTGGGACACAGATCTGTGATTCTATCCTTATAGCGCACTTAGCATCGATTATACATCAATATTCAACCCTTCTTATATTTCGCAGATAGCACAAAGCATCACAGCATTCACTTAGATTTAAGATATTTCAGCACTTAGCAACAGTAAAATAGATCAAATCCAGTAGATCGGCACTAAGCATATTCATATATATCATATCTAACATTCATACACATCTAAGAAGCACAGAGTCATAAGTAGATCTATCTAAATATATCAAATCACTTAGCAATGGAAGAGATAACCACATCAAGTCAAAGCACAAAGCATAATACACAGATTTACGTGGTTCACTCCCCTCCCTGGGGCTACGTCCACCAACTCTTCTTCTTTATTAGTGTCTTCAATCGGTTATAGCACAAAGCCACTCAAAACCCTTACTTCACACAAGACAGAAGATCTGCGCATCTCACTAGATTCTTCTTCCTCGTACTTCAGCACAAAGCCTTCTACAACAACTTGTACTTAGCTCTGCAAGCCTCTTACAATCATGCACAGAACATTTACAATCCACATCCGATCACACAGATCTAACTACTAGCACTAAGCCATCGGACATTCTTACATTGCCTAAGTATCTATTTATACATTACAAAAGTGGGCCTAAGCATGGGTAAACCCACAGGCCGACATCCCTTTCCCATTACATTAACCCAAAACTCTAAAAGAGGCCCAAAAGTGGACAGAGATCCCATGATCTCTGCTTCGCCTGGCGCTCCATCTTTGACAGGGTGTCGAAGTCCAAAAATGGTCAATTATGGCCAAGTGTTCCTCAAAACTTGGTCAAGGGCCAACAGGCCCCCAACACTCACCTGTAACTCGTCCCGAGTCACCTAGGTCTAACCAATTCTGCTTCAAATTCCTCGTGCTTGGCTTGAGCTGCTTCGACCTGCCGCATTGCTACTGCCTCTTGCTCAACGAACTCCTGTATGAGTGCCTCATTCACCGGCCCTTCTAGGTGTTGTTCTGTTGTATTCACAACCT
>JASDQU010681159.1:60393-74724 GCA_032191745.1 Picea mariana
AACCTCAGCTACTTTGACCTCATCTGAGCTCTACATATCTCAAAACAAAATTCCAATCCCAAAACCTCCAAGATAGGTTCTCCAAAATAGACTTGTCGCACTAAATCTCTAACAATAAAATCTTAGGTAATTATCTCTATCTCTATCCTCTACCTATAACCATTATTTATATTAAAAAACTGGTCTAGAGAACCTTACAATCCATCCCAAAACCCTAATCTTAAGTAGGTTAGGTTTGTCCACATTTGCGCCATATTTACGCAAATCCTGTTGCACACACTGTTTTTCCTCAAAATGTGGCACATCATTCTGCTTCACTTGTTGTGTTGTTCTCCAAAATTGACTATGGCAATAGGCCCCCAACACTAACATGTGGATCATCCTGAGCCATGTTAGCCTCAATGCACCTTCTGTGGTGCTACCTCTAACGCATAAAACTTCTTTGCTAGTTTTGTCACTTTCTTTTTGGCTTCTGCACTCTTCCCTGCTAATGTCTCCAAAGCCTTCACTATTATGTTCTCTATAAACACTTCTCTGCTTTCCATGAGAACCTGTTCCCATTTTCCTTTTTCTATTTGGAGCTCGTCTATAATTATTTCAGCTTGTTTCTAGAATGGCTCCAACTGATCCTTCCTTTCTTGTTTTGTATCCCGTACGATCTTTACGTCTTCCTGCAAGCTCTTCAGTTCCTATGTAATCTTCATTATAAGGAATATATCCATGGTTTTATGTCTCTTCTTCAAGTCCTGAACCACCACATTCATTGTTTCCTCCCTCTGCTCCAACTGTTGGATCTTTTCATCCTCTTCGAGGCTTGTTCAAATCTGTGCAGTCCTATTATATAGTTCTACCACTTCTTTACCCTCATGTTCTATACTCTCTATGTGTGCAGTAGCCTCTTACTCCATTTTCTCTTTCACTTTTGGAATTTTTATCAGAGTTAAATTATTTATTAACTGCGTTATTTCTTGCTCGTATCCCTCCATGGTTTGCACAATTTTTTGTATCTTCAGTTTTGTTGTAGCCTCCTATGCCTGCGTGCAGTCGGGTATAATCTTCTATACCTATGTGAGCTTCCTCTCTAAATTTTTAGTGCACTGCTTCTCTTCCTCGTTTTCCAGCATGAATTGTTCACATGTTACTTGCAAAATATCCTTCACCTCGCGACCGATTGCTAGATTGGTGGCATCCACCCTAGCTCTAGATTTCACTTCCTACATTACCCTTGCCTGTAGTCTATATAGAACTTTTTTGAGTATTTTTTGCATGGCCAAATTCATATTCTCCACATATTTTGCTAGTCTCTGTGTTTTCAGTTCATCCATCTCCAACATGTCTTGTGTAACTATGAATCTTTCACTTTTCACTACTCCTTTCTTCACGGTCTCTTCCTTCTCTTTCTACACTGATGTTTTCTGTTCATTTTCTATATTCTGTGTTGTTGGAGACTGCGTTGTATTCAGTTGCAATCTTTACAAGATATTGTGTACTTCTACCAATTTTTCCATGATCTCCTCCCTTTGCACCTCTGCTGCGCGTATTACATCCTCTCCTCTATCTTCGAATTTATCTTCTACCAACTCGAAATCATCCTCTATGATAGTGATCGTTGGAGGATTTTTATGATACTTCATCTTTTTCTTGATTTCTGCGTCCTGTGCTCCCATTCTCTTCTTAGTTGAGGTTGAGATTTGTGCCTCATTCTTCATTTTTGTTGTATCCCCATATTTTAATTTATGTGGATGAGAAATATCCTTCTCATCGTCTCCTTTTACCTTTGTCCTTGATATGGTCTCTTTCTGTATGGGATTTTTTTTTAATGCATTGCTTCCCAAATCTTGTCTGCGCTCTGCAACCTTCCTAGTATTTTCAGTTGGAATTCTTGTCTTTTTATATGTTCCTTACTTTTCTATCTCCTTAGGTTTGGTTCCTTTTTTTTTGTGTGGCTGAAACCTTCCACTGCACGGGCCAGTCTTTCACAATCCATTCTACCTCTTCCCTTAATGTGCAGTATCTCATTTCCAACCACTTCTTCTTTGGTTCCCTTGTGGCCTGGATCCATAAATAATGTCTTGATGCCTTAAAATTTGCAATTCCTTCATTCTTATGCACCACTTCCACTAGGATCCTCCATATAGTTGTTATATTTTGTTGCATATCCTCCAAGAAAATGGAGAATACCGCATTGTTATCTTGTTGGTTCTTGGGATCCTTTGTCTTCCACAAAGTTTCATAGCGCACTGCATAACACTTTCCCTTCTTGTCTAGAAAAGAGGAAAACTTTGGCTCCTGCTAGTCCACCAATTCTATCAAAATTAGGAACCAGGAGTAATGGAATTATGTTCCATTATCATGGGAATATCTACAATCTACTAGGAATCGATTTAACAAATATGGTGTTGAGATAAATACTATGCCTTTTTCACACTGCACAACTATTTTTAGCACTCCTTCTGGGGCTTCTTCCTTTATTCACTTTATAAATAGTTTGTAGGCCGTCAATTTTGTAGCAAACTTTGTTTCCTTATTTTTAATATCCTTTATGATGAATCCTTGGGTTCCCCTATTTGTCCCGAACTGTTTTTTCACTTCCTCTGCAATCTCTTTATATTTGGCCTTATTATCTAGATAGTCCTCTAGATTTACCCCACTGGTAGGAAATCCTGTGATATTTTATATGAGATCCATGTGTATGGGAACTAGCCTATCCATCCACATGATACCTCCATATACCCTGGCCAATAATTTTTATACACATAGTCCCACATTTTTATCACACCCAAAATGTGAAATTTCCAATAGATTCATCATGCCCGAATTATACAGACCTGTAACCCACTGCGCTGGCTCCAGAATAGGTTTCCATAGGGGTCCTACCTCCCCCCTATCCTCCAAGTATGCTTCCTACATGAATTTTAGAAAATTCACTATGTCAATTATGTCATGGTATGCTTACTTCATCTTTAGAACCTTCCCTAACATTTCTTCTACTATGACTACAACATCAGGAAGATGGGGTAATGTAAATTATACCACACTTGGTTCTTTCCTCTTTTGACCCATGACTAGGATTTATGCTTCATCTTCAACCTCTTCTTCTTCTGATCCCTCCATTTCTTGTTGACCTGTGATGTCTTCTTCCAGGACATTGTTTACACTAGCTTTCTGCCTTTTTTTTCCTTTTCCTCTATAGCTGCAGGGTTTTCAAAACTAGGTTTTGCGTTGCCATTAAGGTTTTTTGTGCTTGAACCCACTTACCCACGTTCTTCTCTTGATTTATATTCCTCTACTCTGATGGGAATGATTAATTCATTCTTAGATGTTGTTATGTCCTCCAGCTCCACAAATTGCTACGGTTCTTCCATTCGTTCCTTGTTTTTGTTGGACTGTCGGGTTACTCACACAAATCTTCTAGGAGCACCAACTCTCAAGGGTTCCATCGAACTTATCGCACATAATTGATTGACTTCTCCTCTATCTCTATCACCCTTTTCTCATGCTCTCAAGTGCTCAGTTTCTCAAAATTTTCTAAGTGTCGAACTTGTTCATTCTTTTCCTTTTTTATAGACCTGATCGTTAATGTTCTGTCTTATTTTTCACTTTTTCCAATCATTTGTGAGGTATCCAATTTTCCTTCACACATTGTTCCAAATTATGTCACACCATTTGCTGCGTGGTATCATTCCTAAATTACTTATGTCTCCTAGTTACTTCTTTTTTTATTTTTTTATTTTTGTCTTCCTTTTTCTTCTTTTAGCTCCTACTATTTACAATATGTACATGTCTACTTACTGAACTGCAATTATTGAGAGTTGGTAGGTCAACTGTCCCTATATAGTTTCAATCGACTACCATTCACCATTCCTTGCACTTCCTCTCCTGTTAATCCTTACAATTGTACAACACCTCCATATGTGACATACTTTATCTAATATGTCCCTAGGCAATGCATTTTGAGCTTCCCTAGGTCCTGCAAATACTTTTTGTCATAGAGGAGAACCAAAACTCCTTCCTTAAAATTATTCTTCTTGATATGTCTGTCATGCCATGATTTATCTTTTTCCTTTTGTACCTATTTATGGAAACCTTCCATGATTCTGTCTTCTTCTAATTCCATCAGTTGAGACAATCTTTCCTATGCTATGCCATTTTCTGTCATCTCTATAATTTATGCAATGCACAAACTTGGTATCAAATAATCCAAGGGAACTACTGCCTCCTGTCCATATACCAATATAAAGGATGTATGTACGATTATTTTATTTCAGGTAGTTCTATAATCCCAAAGTACTGTTGGTACCTTCAAATCAAAATCATCATTGTTTACATTGCAAATCGTTGTCAAGGCATTCTCAAAAATCTTATTGAAATATTCCACTGTTCCATTTTCTTGAGGGTGGTTGTTAGGTTATGAAAAAGGTATAAATATATTCCTTTTTCCCACATTTCATGATATCATCTTGATTGAATTTTTGATTATTTAGGAGCAAATAGAATAGAAAATGAATAACATACTCTTTAATGTTATTTTTGAAGTTAGATTACATAGATCCTAAATATGATTGGAATTGTCTGGTTTTATTACAGGATTGGTTAAATATTGTCAAACCCAAGATAGAAAAGGAAATCTTGAAGATGCACAAGCTATTGGAGGTTGAAGACTTTATGGTGCAAGGAAGATTTGAAGATGATTGAGTTGCTTATATTGTAATAGTAAAGCAATCCTGAGGATCTCTCGATCCTTAGGATAGCTTAATTTACCCATATTATTGTAATATATAAGGGGTAAATAGATCTTGAAAAGAGGTAGAAGAATTGCACCCAAGAACTCAGAACTTATAATTGTTATGTTTTTGTAAAATGTTGTACCAGCTATGAAATCAATAGAAGCTTCGATTGGTTTTACCATTTCTATGTAATGAATTTCAAATAGCAATGCTTCTAAGGACCAAGGGCCCAGTCTAAAGGAGCTATTGTTTGACCTGTAATTGTATCAGTTCAATTTCTGTTTTGTGATTCGATTCTCTTTTACAGTAGTTACATGAATGCATAAGTGTGTTGATGATTTCATGTCAATTGCAAGAGATAGATATTCCCTGAAGCATTAGATGATTTATGTTCTAATTCCTATGTCTAATATTTGATGCATGACAGTTCCTCATAAGTTCACGTTTGATGTTCCCTTCACTTAGTTTACATTTGTTGTTCCTTTTACTTAGTTTACAATTGTTGTTCCTTTTACTTAGTTTACATTTGTTGTTTGTTTCCATTAGAATATAGTTGTTGTTCCTTTCAATAGAAATACGATTGTTGTCTCTTTTTGAATAGATTATAGTTTATGTTTCTTTCCATAGATAGAGTAATTCGCCTTTTTCTTTCCAGCAATTTGATTCATAATAATAGTCATTTCTGCAAGTCTTTATCTCGATTCAATTACTGCTCTTAAAATGAGTTCAATAGATTAATAAGTTCTTTTCCATTGCACAGCTTTAGATTTCAATTCCTAGAATCTTTAATGAATGTTTGAGGAACTTGATTTTTGATAAACTCATATTTTCTTTCACTACACGATTTTAGTCTCTACGATTTATCTACATAGAATTTGTCGATATTCTTTGAGATAAAAGACGAATCCTCGTTTTGATAAATTAATGTTAAACTAAGGCTGTTTTTAGACATCTTTAGAGCCCAACAATGGTAAGGAGTAATATTCTCATGATATATCTTAAATTATTCTAGCATTGCCTCAATTTTACTGTTTATGAATTGAGTCCCATGATCGCTCATCAATATTCTTGGACATCCAAATATTGTCACTACATTCTCAAATAAAAATCATGCTACAATCTTTTCACTACAATCCTTTACTGGTGTTGCCTCTGCTCTTATGGTTAAGTATTTTGTCTCTATAATAATATATCTAGCTCATGATCTTCTTGTTGGTGGATGAATTGGACCTACAAAATCTATTTCCCATTTATCGAACACTTTTAAAGTAATATTCCTTTGAATCCTTATGAATTGTTGGCCACCATAATCCTGCATGCAATACCTTCTACGTGGTATTTTTTCCTTCATAGTGCCCTCCTGAAAATCCTTCATGCAATTATGCCAAAATAATTGGTCTTTCATGCTCCATCACACATCTCCACAATATGCTATCTGCTCCAAGTTTGTATAAATGACCTACAATTAACTGATAATCTGTAACTCTGAATACCAAATTTGTCTTCTGCATAGTAGTAAATTCTCTTGGTGCAAATCTTGTACTCAAAAACTCAATAATATCAACAAAATATTCATCTGCAATTTATACTAAAAAAAAATTTGTATCTGGAAATTTGTCTTCCAAGCTACTGGGTTGTTCTCCATTTGTTATCCTGAACAAGTGATCTGGTCCCGCCTTCAATATTCCAGGCTTCACCACAACTTCAAAGTCATATTCTTGAAACAATAATTTCCATCTGCATATCATTCCCCCCAACACTGGCTTATTAACTAAGTATATCAGGGTTGAATGATTTGTAAACATCTTAAAGTGTTGTCCCAACAAATAATGTCTGAATTTCTGTAAAGCATACACCATTGCTAATCCTTCTATTTTTGTAGTGTTGTAGTTCTTCTTTGAATATGACAACTTTCTACTTCCAAATGTAATAGGGTGATATATATCACCTTCTCATGGATGTGTTAATAATGCTCCTGATACAATTGCAGATGCATCTACATGTACATGAAATCATTTATCCCAATCTGTAAATACTAAAATTGGCGCTATAACCATCTTCTCCTTCAAAATATCTAGACTCTTTTGGAATTCATCATTCCACTAGTACTTATTATCCTTCTTCATTAGCTTCTCCATTGGCGCAGTGATCTGTGCATATCCACTGATGAATTTTTTGTAATACCCTATATGGCCCAATGTACTTTTCAACTGGCACATTGACTTCAGTGGCAGTAAGTTAACTATGACAACAATTTTAGTAGGATCAACTAGTAGACGTTGTTTACACACCACATGTCCTAACGAATTGCCAAAAGGTGCACTGGAAATACACTTCTTAATATTTAATGTGATCTTACGTTGTCTGCATGTATCCAACATCATCCTTATTTCTTCAACATGATCTTTCTGCAAACTGAACATTGTCTAGTCATCTAAGTAAACCTCCAAATATTTATGAATAAAGTCCTTGAAAGCTGCTACTACTACTCTTGAAAAAATGTTTGGTGCATTCTTCAATCCAAATGGAATAAATGTATACTTAAATGACCCCCACTTTGTAGCAAATGTTGTTTTGTGTCTATCTTCTAGTGCAATCCTTATCTGATGATAACCTGAAAAATCCATCTGTAAAAGAATAAGCTTCTTGACCCCCTACATTTTCAAAAACTTTGTTTGTAAATGGGGTAGGAAAGGGATCATGTAGGCAAGCATCATTCAAAGTTCTCAAATCTACACAAATTTTGATCCCTCCTTTCTTCTTTTCTTGCACCACCATGGGACTGATCCATTCTGATTCTTCTATAGGTTCTATAACACAAGCTTCTAGCATCTTGTCAATTTATGTATTCACCTTCTCTTTTTATATTGGATTCAATCTATATGAACTCTGTCTTATAGGTCTTTCTTCTGGTTTCAATGGGATTTTCATCTCTCCTAGATCTCTTTATAGCCCCTTCATCTCTAAAAATGTTGTTGGAAATAATTCATTGTATTCGAGCAATAATTCTATGATCCTCTCTAATGTCTGATGATCCCAATAATCTCCAATACTAACCATGTTTGGGTTATCTACAATTCCAATGTTGACCTTCTTAATATTTAAAGGTGAAAAATGATCTTATGAGTCGAGCTTGGGACCTTCTACTTCCATTTCACCTTCTACTTCTCAGCTTTGGATATTACATGGATTATCTTCTTCAGGTTCTTCTTCTTTTGCTACATGATAAAAATGTAGTAATTGTTTGACTATCTGACTAGCCTAACTCTAATATGTTGGAATTATTTCAAACTATGGTTCTTCAAATATCCTGTCTCTTACCACTTTTAGTGTTGTATCCATCTCTGGACTGTCATGTTCAAAGGAAAATGTAACTACAAAAGTCTGTTGTATTTCTTCCCAATTAGTAGTTTGTCTACGATGTGCATGTTTTGTGTATTAGTTATTCAGAATGCCTTCTAGTGTGTGAATAAAGTGTTGTGGCCATTCTTCTGGTGGTACTAATATCCATTGAACTATTCACTTCTCTAGATGCACTTGGGGTTGTCCAAATCCTTCATATTTCTCCTCATATTTTTGTTCCTTCTCTGCACCAAATCTGATGCGTAGTAACCTTTTTCACTGGAACCAATTGTTTCTCTTTTCCTTGTGTGTACCCCACCATCTTGTAGGTGTAGCTTTTAAAGAAATATATAGTGCTGCTGATATCTATTTTTTTATAACTTCTACCTCATATTTCATCAAAAATTCTTCTAAATCATATAATCCATAAAAAGTGGGCAATTATCTTACCTTTTTACCAACCCATCTCAGTGCGCACGTCATTCTAGCATATATCCTGGTAGATAACTCGTGTAATCAATGTTTCTAGTTTTCTAGTCCCGTGTTAGAGTCTGAAGCACAAGAACTAATACTCCTCGAACTAAGCATGCCATCTGCAATTGGGTTTATATAATCTTATTTGCCCATGGTAGTCCTATATAGTTGATTCACATATTCTGTAATAATATTATCCATTGCAGGTTACACATAACTTCCTCCTTATGAGGGATCCAATGGCACAATAAATATGTATTCTCTAGACTCAAAAATACTTTTCCTTGTCTTAAAATTAAAAATATCCTAGTTATCAAAGGCCCAATCCAAACCCAACATTGTTGGATATGGCGAAGTATTTTCCACTATGTCATTGACTTCAAAATAAGCCATGGTGCGCACACCATCTAGATCAACTAGAATCCCATTCAACCTTCCTATTGGCACCACTATGTGCTTATTTTCCAACTTCAATTGAATAGGTGAATACCCTAATTGTGGTTCTCCCAATGCTTCCCAAGTTTTCTTTGGCATAACATTAACATTAGATCCTAAGTCTAGTATAATATACCCCATATTGAAATATCCTATGTTAGCATTAAATTTAAATTACCTATTGGTTATTCTAATATAATGGTATCTCATCTATTGGCTTCATTCTTGAAGTGGAAACAATGTTTTCCTTCGATATCTCTTGTCTAACTTGTTTGAGTATCTCTTTCTCTTTGCGTGTATCAAATTTCTGCTCTGGCACTATATTCTTCCTAACCCACTGGTACTTGTCTGGATCCTTCTTGGTTGCATCTTCTCCTATCTCGGTGCCACCTCTAGTCACTATGTTAATATTCTTCCCGTCTTCTTCTCTTTTTTCCACCTCGATCTATTATATGTTCTGATTAGGTTGGTTCCTCTTGTCCTATATTTTCATCAACAATGTTGGACAGTCCTTTGTTTCTTCATCTACTACACGACAGTACATACATGTCACAGGTGGTTGTGGGTCGTCTCTTGTATAGTGCCCTAGTTTCTGACAGTTGTGACACACTAATGGTCCTCAACCTCCTCCAAAACCTCTTCCTCCATGACCTCCTCATTTGAAGCCTCCTCTATTGACCTGATTGTCTCCACAGGGTGTGTTATACTGAGGTAATTGATTATACTATGGATGTGGGTTATTTTTCTTTTGTGGTGTTGCATAATGTTGTGCAAGGTTATACTATTGTTTCCCTTGAAAACACTATGCATTATACTATGGTTGTGCTCCGAATTGCTACATGGGATTGTATTATGGTTGCTACGCAATGTTATACTGCGGTTCTACACAGATTTTCATGTGACATGTTCAACCTACACCCTATGTATCTACAATCATTTCTTTCATCATATCCAAGGTGATACAGTCCTTGTCTTCGTGTCCAACTAACTTACACAAGTTGCAATATGTACTCTTCAAAACTTTCTGATATTTTTGCATCAAGGGGCAATGATAGGGATCATGCCCATGTGTTTTTCAAATCTCACACCATGGTCTTCCTAGGGTCAAAGGGTGTGTCATACCCACTCCAATATACTGTGAAAATAATGGGCACTCATTCTTGTGATGACCTTTTATCCTGCACATTGTACACCAAACATCTTCTCTTTTATCCTTTCCTCTCTTCTGATTTATATGAAATGTTAAGATCTTCAGATCTTGATTCAAATATTCCACAACTATATATGTATGATTGTATTGGTTTTCCCCTAGTTGTACGACTTCCTACAGGGCCTCACCTTAACTTTGGAAAAAAAAAAATTCTCAAAGGATACTTCAAGTGTGGAAACAAAGAATTAAGAAACAAATTCCTATGATGTGTATCAATAATAGTGTACTTTAACTTACATTTTAACCTCTTGAATTTCTAGTCCACTTCCCATACTGCTTCTCCTAGTTTCTACTTGATCTCTATCATTTCATTCATAAATTGGTCTTATGAACCTGGCTTATGAAATTCATTTATTAATTGCCTCTTCACATCTGCTACAGTTGTAGGTGTTCCTGTTGGGTTATTTGTTGAGAGACCCATGTACCAATCTAACATGCAGTCTCAAGAAGTGATTTCTAACTGTGTAACCTTTGTATCCTCGTCCATAATCTATTTTCCTTCCCATATATTCTCATAGATAAACAAATGTTTTTATGTGTCATCTGACCCATCCCCTTAGAACTCTGGTAACCTAATTGTTGGATCTTTTCCTGCCATTATGAAATTTTCTTAACTACCACCTCCGTACAGTGAAGAAACTTGACTACTTCTTTTTGAGCTGGACCCATGTCCCAAAAAAACTCTTCTACCGCTAATCACTTGATGGTTAACTTCTTTTTTCTTCTTTATTTGTGTTAGCCACACATGGGGTTTTGGGTCCAGTGTAGAGAAAGGATCTCGATTCCAGATCTGAATTAGTATCGAACCCAAAACCCCATGTGTGGCTNTTGAGCTGGACCCATGTCCCAAAAAAACTCTTCTACCGCTAATCACTTGATGGTTAACTTCTTTTTCTTCTTTATTTGTGTTAGCCACACATGGGGTTTTGGGTTCGATACTAATTCAGATCTGGAATCGAGATCCTTTCTCTACACTGGACCCAAGACCTCTAGTTTTCCTCTCATATGTGGTACACAGGATATCATCAATCTTCCCTGTGGCATAAAGATCCTCTACCTCTTTTTCATCACTATCCAAGCACTCTCACTCAACTACTACCATCTTCTTATTATTCATATTATACTGGTAGGTTCATTTGTTGTGCATCACACCTGCATTCCTTATGATTTCCCTAGTCTGTTCATCATCCATCATGATGGGTTTCATTTCTTACTCCTTCTGGATACTCTCTAGAGCCTTCTCAATTTCTCATATCTTCCTTAGTTCTTCCCCCAATTCTCCCATGCACGCAGAGTGATCTACATGTTTGATTCCATGGTCATTATGCCTTTATCATGTAGCAATATTTTGATCAATGTATAGAGTGACTTGATGTACCTCCCTATGGGTCCCATCAAGAAATCTCACTGTGAAACCATGTATGGCTTAGTTGTATCTACTACAAACCTAGTGATAAACCCTATAGTAATGTTGTCTAACTAGAAATCCACTACATGCATGAATTTATTAATAACTCCTTCCAATTGCATGATATTTTCAACAGTCAACACTACTGGCCTAATCTAGTTAGTTGGATGGGTATCCTTCAACCTTAATAACCATTCCTTTAATAACTCTAGAAAGAAACAAAAATATGCTTCATGAAAATTAGTAAACGCATACCTCTGCTGGCGTGGTGTATACCTGGAACCCTTATTATCTTTCTACACAAACTCCAACTGCTTTGTCTCTAACCATATTTCAATCTCTTTCTTCATAGGATTCCATGGATTGAACATCCCTTTCTATGATTGCATCTTCTTCACCAAACCCTTTCTTGGCTCTCCTTCTGATTTCTATCTGGAAATAGAACCATTTTTTGTACTTATGGGATAACCCAAGTTCTACCTTAGTTCTCCAACAAAACCCTTATCACCATTGGCCCTTCTGATAAACCAGAAGGCTACATAAC
Organism: Picea mariana; assembly: GCA_032191745.1. Classification (NCBI taxonomy): domain Eukaryota; kingdom Viridiplantae; phylum Streptophyta; class Pinopsida; order Pinales; family Pinaceae; genus Picea; species Picea mariana. Next base: position 72,534 of record JASDQU010681159.1, read on the forward strand.
GCACGGAGTGAACAAAGAAGTTTCAACTAAGATGGTTTATGGGGGATTGTGGGATGCATATGTATGTAGTCATGGAAGGGTTTTTGGGGATGTTATTTCTTACTTCTTCTTATTTCTACTTAATCATGCCTTATATTCTACTATTCATCAAATCCATTCATTCATTTATTCACTTGCATATTTAATCTAATGTTCTCTGTAAGTAAATAATCCATTCATCTAAATAGCCATTCAAAGATACTGCAGAAATAATAACACATCAAAACACATTTCACAGATGGTTTTACCGTGGTTCACCCCCCTGGGGATACATCCACAAATATCTTATGCTTCTTTATTATTATTCATCAAAAAGCATTGTTTGCATTACATCAGAGTAGTGAGTAGTGAGCTAGACCATGATCGCACCAAGATCCACAGCTTGTGACCTGACCCTCAGCTACTTTGACCTCATCCGAGATCTACAACTCTCAAAACATACTTGCAATCACAAAACCTCCAATATAGGTTCTCCAAAACATACTTGTCACACTAACTCTCTAATAATCAAATATTAGGTAATTCTCGCTATCTCTATCCTCCACCTCATACCTCTTATTTATATTACAAAAGTAGGTTAAGGACCCTTACAATCCATCCCAAAACCCTAACCCTAACTAGGTTAGGTTTGTCCATATTTGTACTGGATTTATGCAAATCCTACCCAGTACGCTACTTTTCCTTAAAATGTGGCACGTTGTTATGCCTCGCTTGTTGTTCTATTCTCCAAAACTCCCTTCTCCAACAATAGTTTTATGAAAACTAATGCATGGATACAACATATTACATAGTCAACACTGTTGGACACACCTACCACACTAAGAGGGGGGGTGAATGAGTGTGGGGCTCTTTTTCCCAAAACTTCCCTCTTGCACAAAAACTCATCAATTAGCATTCAACATTTATTCATTACCCATTGTTTTCATTTATAACCAGTTATATGTGAGCACATATCAGCAACATATATCAGAAATATATCATCAACAAGTTATCACCACAATGAACACAAAGAACACAAGATGTATGTACAATTTTCTTTTTATTACGGACTACAATCATTGGGATTTATCAGCAACAGCTGAATAGAGTACAACTCTACAAGAGCACCAGCTCTATATGCAAGACTCATCTTGAATTCTCAGCACCAATTGATATGAGGCAACAATCCTCAATAGATATCAATCTGTACCATAAACAAGAGCATCAACCATGCATCAACCTGTGCCAAACAACCTGTAATCAACCTGTACCATAGACAAGTGAATCCAACCATGTAACAAGTATATACCAATCATGTGTCAACCAGCCATATAAAATGACTCATCAATATGTACCAACATCATCAACTATACACCTCATGTATGTGCCAACTCATCAACTGCTTGTCTCAACCATGACTAGTTTTGGATTAGTCAACAACCCTAACTTGAAATAATCATAACTTTGTACCTGTATTGAATAAAGACCTGAACCTGATATACAATGTTCTTCAGTGTGTTTTATGCAATTCCTCCAAGTGGAACTACTTGGAACCTCTCAGAAAAGAGTTATAGAAAAAATGGCATACCTTGCTGAATTCTGGCTTATTCTAGAGAGCGACCTTGTAAGGCGTGCCCTGCAAACAATTTTTGATGAATAGATCTAAAAATGTTACAGAGCATACTACAGACTGTAATCTAACCAACACAATTGATATCACTAAATTTGGATCTGTTATGAAGAAGTTATGACATTTTTACCCGAAACACCTGATTTTGACCAATTTCAGGACTAGCCACAAACCCTATTTTCCATGGAGTATAACTCCCAAAATACAACGAACCATAATATGAATTGTTAACCACATATACTTGGCTATGTTTTATCACTTGAATAGCAATTTCAGGATCTGAATCATTATAGAAAAAAATTTATAGCGAAAATGGTGAGATGACCTGTAAATAGCATACCTTAGAAAGCACCATCAAAATAATTTATCCTTCCTTGCATTTCGGCCTTATCTTCTTCACTTTTCCCATCATTTCGGCTTAGATATCCTTGGTTACCTTAGTCACCTATAGATATTCAATATCCTCATGTGTTCCACAACAAAAATGCTCAAGAAGCTCTCATAAGAAGCTCTCCATCAATACTCCAAAATATATTCCCACAA
>JASDQU010681160.1:49913-63494 GCA_032191745.1 Picea mariana
AATAATTGAAGAAACACTCAAGGAACAACTAGAAGGAAGAGACACGATCATTGGAAATTTGGAAGAAAAAATTGTCACATTAGGAAAGGATATTCAAAGGAAAAATATGCAGAACAACTCAAAAGTTTTGAATGACATTATCAACAGTCAAAAACCTCATCATGACAAGTCCGGACTTGGATATAATTAGAAAGAAAAGGGATCAATCTTGAAAACAACAGAACAAGAAACATATCCAAAAATCTATGCAGAAACAATCAAAGGGGATATGAAGGTCTACAAAGAAAATTACAGGGACACTGCACCGAGAAGATTCAGATTTCAGAATCAACGAATGACAGAAATAGATAGGCCTTAAGAAGAATAAGTATTGATAAGAGTACCTCCTTTTAGAAGATCATCATCTCCCAGGTATCAAACTATATTTTTTGGTTTACGTTATGCATGTAATAATTTTGGACATAAAGCTGTGAATTGCAAACCTAACAATAGGAACATAAACAACTTTGAAAGTCATACACAAAAGGGTTATCCAAGAAGGCCTAGTGAAACATAGAGAAGAAGTTACAACAGGTTTGAATCTTTGAGCACTGAAGTGGAATGCTACAAATGTAACAACTTTGGACACATGGCCAAATATTGCAGAATGACAGTCCCTCCTAGAGAACCACAACATAACAACAACAATCACATAAAAGAACCTCAGAAAAGGACGTGGATAAGAAAGAAGAATCGATATAGAAATGAAGAATGCACACTCACTCTACAAGATAATCATAAGAAATGTGGTTGGTATGTTGACAGTGGCTTTTCAAAACACATGACAGGTGCTAGAGATAGGTTTCTTACATTAAGAAAGGAAAGAGATGGATCAGTCTCCTTCAAAAATGATGATTCAACTAAAATCATTGGAAAATGCAGAGTCAGAACTGGGAACAAGAATACCAAGGCAGGAAATGTTCTACTAGTAGAAGATATGAAATATAATCATCTAAGTGTGAGTCAAATGTGTGACCAAGACCATAAAGTTACTTTCGATTCTCAAAAGTGCGAGATAAGAAAATAAGGTTAAGGAAAATTGATTGCAACAACGGTGAGAACTTCAAGCAACATATATATATTAAGTGAAATTGGAAATGAAAAGTGTTGCCTAGGAAAGAAATATGAAAGTTGGATATGGAACAAAAGAATGGGTCCCATACATTTTGATAACCTTGTCAAAATCAGTAAAAGGGAAACAATTAGAGAAATTCCCCAGATCACAAAACCAACCAACACTTTATGCAAGTATTGTCAACAAGGAAAGCAAACAAAGACCATGTTTAAATCAAAAGAATATTCAATGACAAGACCACTAGACATTGTGCATACTAATCTAGTTGGACCAACTACAACAAAGGGTTTAAAAGGTGACAAATAATTTATGTTATTAGTTTATGATTATACAAGAATGATTGCAGTTTTCTTTCTCAGGAATAAGTCATAAGATTTTGAAAACTTCAAGGTTTACAAGGAAATGGTTGAAAATGAAATGGATTCAAAAATCGAATGCTTGAGATATGATAATAGAGGAAATTTCACTTCAAAGGAATTTATGGACTATTGCAGTAAGCATGGAATAAAAAGGCAATTCTTTGTTGCTAGGACACCTCAACGGAAGGGAGTTGTTGAAAGAAAGAACATGACAGTACAAGAAATGGCTCAAACAATGATAATGGATTCCAAATTGACAAATATATTTTGGACACAAGCAGTGCATACAACAGTTTACATTCAAAACAAAGTAATTCTCAGAAACAACACTGACAAAACTCCCTATGATCTATGGAAAGGAAGACCAACAAATGTGAATATCTTCATAGTTTTTGGAAGAAAATGCTACATCAAAAGAGAAGATGGCAGAATTTTAAAGTTTGACTCTCGTGTGGATAAAGAAGTACTTTTTGGTTACTCAAGTACAAGGAAAGAACACAAGTGTTACAACCTGATATTGAACAAAGTTGTGGAAAGCATCAACGTAACAATTGATGAAACATGTAGACAAGAATTAAAGGAATAAGAAAATGAATCAATGGAACAAATTTACAAAGAAGAAGCAGAAGATGAAAAAAATGTAGAAGGGGAATATGAAGAGGATCCGACAGAAGCAGAAGAGCGGGAGTTGAGACTAGAAGAAGAATTCGTTCACCAAAACAAACACACCTAACACTCTCATCTATGATTGAACCAACTTGTTTTGAAGAGGCCAACAAGGATGCATTTTGGAATAAGGCCATGGATGAAGAATTGGATCAAATAGAGAAAAATGACACTTGGTAATTGGTTCGAAGACCAAAGGATAAGAATGTGATTGACACAAAGTGAGTATATAGGAATAAATTGAATGAAGATGGACTGGTTACAAGGAACAAATATAGATTGGTATGTAAAGGATATGAACAGGTCGAAGGAATCGAATTTGAAGAGACATTTTCCCCAGTTGCCAGAATGGAAGCAATCCGATTTATTTTAGCTTATGCATGCTCCAAAAATATTAAAGTGTATCATATGGATGTAAAATCAACTTTTCTGAATGGGGAACTTGAAGAAGAAGTCTACATTGAATAACTAGAAGGATTTCATTTGTCAGAGGATGCCGATTATGTGTGTAAATTAAATAAGTCCTTGTATGGTCTAAAGAAGCTCCTAGAGCATGGTAATCTAGATTGGATAAATATTTACAGTAGGAAGGGTTCTGAAAAGGAAGGGAAGACAACAAACTCTACATCAAGGTAACTCAAGATAGTATTTTATTAATTGAAATTTGTGTCGATGATATTATTTTTGGAAGTACCGATGACAAGTTAAGCCATAAATTTGCAAAGGACATGCTGAATGGATTTGAAATTCCATTACTTGGAGAACTATCCGTCTTTCTAGGTCTTCAGATACGTCAAAGAAACCAAGGAATTTTTAGTTCTCAAACCAAGTATATTAAAGAAATGCTAAAGAGGTTTGGAATGGAAGATTGCAAACCAGTTATCATTCCCATGCAAACCAGTTGCAAGTTGAGAAACGATGATGATTCAAAGTATACAGATCAGAGGCAATATAGGTCAATGATTGGTAGCCTACTATATGTGACAACATCCAGACCAGATATAATGAAGGAAGTTGGACAGGTGGCACGATTTCAAGTAGCACCAAAGGAATCACATATATTAGCAGTGAAAAGGATTTTTAAATATCTCAAAGGAAAAAAAAAGTTTGGATTATGGTATCCAAAAGGAAATGATCTATCACTTATTGCCTACACAGATGCAGATTGGGCAGGTTGCATTAATGATCAACAAAGCACCAGTGGAGAATTTGTTGGCACAGGGGCAGACCCAGGGTTCAACTCTAACATCACACTAACAAACCCTAACTACTGGCCCTTTCAGCAACACCTGTGAAGTAGATGTAGTCTCACCCGATGTAGCAATAGGGGGTTGCAGGACATAGGTGTCTACAACCAGAGAAAATGCAAAGAGATTCCAAAACACAACAAAAAACAATCTAGATATCCTTTACCACTCTTAAGCTTACTATGCGAAGTTATATCTCTAATCTAACACAACTATGCAGTAACAATATATCAGATGACAAATAACACAACATCAACCACAAATACAATAAGATATATGTGGTTCACCCTCTCCCTAGGGATATGTCCACAGAACTATGTTTCTTGATTTATTAGATGAAAAAATATAGTTCTATCTGTGCACTTAGCTGCATATCTTCTCTCTTTCTCTTCCCTCCCTGTGCACCCAATTGCAGGGTTGATCTTCGCACCCAGCTGAAGATCTAGAATACAGACTCAATATTGCTCTCAATAACAATAATCGACAATGAACAAAGAGAATAATAATATGAATGAACCCCCTCCAAAGTCTTCTAGACCTTTATTTATATATCACATAACCAAAGTCTAGGTGTCAAAACCCTGGATACAAAACCCTAAGTCCAAAACCCTAGGTCCACTTGACCCGTGGTTTAAAGGCTTCGCCATCCTGTCCTTCCTTCTTTTCTGCGAGGTGATCCAAAGCATTCGTTGGTGTCTTCTTTCGCTTGTTGAGTTTTCCACGATCCCTCTTCTTTGCTTCTTTATCTTCCTTGATCTTCTCTTCCAACGACTAGATTTTCCTTTACTTCTCTCCTTCTTTAACCACTTCGACCCTTCCTCGGTTTATGTGCCTTCCGCACAGTTCACACTTCGCCTTTATTCCTTAATATTCGCTTCCTTACATAACCAAGGGCTAACAAGCCCCCAACATTCACATATGACTCATCCCGAGTCACTGCAATATTGAGCTTTCTATATCACTTCGACTGCAGACTGCGTGGAGTAGCTTGTGCTTTCTGCTCTGTGCCTCCCCATGTTGTGCAGACTGTCTTTTTTGTGTTTGGTACACAATTTCAACTGCACCTGGTACCTAGACCCTTCTTCCTTTGCTTTTACTGAGAGTTGTGAGGCATCTGATTGTCACAATACAGCTTCAAGCGGCTCCCATTCACTAAACCATCCTTCCATTCTCCCTTGAGAGTTTTCAACTGCACAACTCCTCCTTTTGTAACATGGGAAGCCTCAAATGGTCCAAGCCAATGTGTCCTGAAATTATCTGGATGCTTCATGAACTTGTGTAAAAATTCCTTAAATGCTTCGACCACCATGCTAGAAAAGATGGCTGGTTCATTCTTCAATCCAAAAGGCATCACAATGTACTGAAAATAACCCCATTCTATTGCAAATGTGGGCTTATGTTGATCTTCCTTAGTAATGATGATCTGGTGATAGCTTGAAAATCCATCTGTGAATGAGTAGACCTCCAGTCCTCCTACATTATTTAGAACTTCATCAGTAAAGGGTGTAGGAAAGGGGTCATGTAGGAATGCATCATTCAGTTTCCTTAAATCTACACAAATTCTGATTTCTCCTGAATTCTTATCTTGGACCACCATAGAGCTGATCCGTTCAGATTCTTCAATTGGTTCTATGATTCCTGCTTCCAACATTATATCCAGTACAATCTTAACTTTCTGCTTATATTTGGGATTTAGTCTGTAGGGTCTCTGCTTGATGGGTCTTGCATCTGGTCTTAGAGGGATCTTCATTTCACCGATGGGCCCTTTAATGCCCTTCATGTCTGTGAAATTGGTTGGAAACAAATCCTAATATTCATGCAATAGTCCTGTGATCTTTCTAATAGTAGCATCATCCAAATAGTCTTCAAAATTTGCTAACTTAGGTGTTTTATCTGTTCCAATATTAACCTTCTTAATTTTAATGGGCTTCCCAACAAAAATTAATTCAATCCCTGGCCCTTCTATGTCTCTTTGGCCTTCAGTTTCTAAAATGTTTACATCCCTTCGGTCATCATCCTCATCAACATTAATATTGTAGCAATCCTGTAGCTGCTGAAGAGGTGCAATCCATTCATCTTTTTCTTGGTCAAGAGGGGGTTTAGGTGCCTCCTCAAAGACCTTTTGTCTTATAATTTGTAAATCCTGATCTATTGTGGGGTACTGAATTTCAAATAAGAAGGTAGCTATAAATTTCTGAGTCATATCGTACCAATATGTAGTAACGAAGCGTAGTTCTACTTGAAGATACCAGTGGATAGGTGTAGTGTCCAATGTGTTAATGAACCTATGCACCCACTATTCTGTAGGAATATTTCTCCAGGCCTCCTCACAACTTCACATATGGTCATGTTAGGACAAATCTGACTTGTGTATCGAACTTCACATCCTTCAGCTTTGTCTGAAAAGCACATTGTCAGTAAGGTGCGAAATTGTACCCATTCTGCGATGTTCTTCTTGTGTGTTCCCCACTATCTAGCTGGTGTTGCTTTCAATTCTTCATCCAGTGCCAACATCCTCTATTGTACTGGTACAATTTTCTCAAATTAAGCTAGAAATGTCTCTAAATGATTCCGGCCATCAAATGGAGGAAGATTACTTACTTATGTGCCAATCCATTGAACTTCTCTAGTCAATCTAGCACATCGTCGTGTAGAGACTTCATACATTCTGTTCTACCAGTTTTCCAATGCTTCCTCTGAATATGATGAACATGCACTTTCACTTCGCCAACTTAGATTTTCATATGTCGTGGGATTAATATAATCTTGTTGTCTTGATGTCATTTTTTAGATGTTTTCTAGCTCGTAGGCGTGGTCTTCTTATGTGATAGGTTCTATGTATCTGCGAACTTCATTAGGGTAGAGAGGTGCAATGACCTTAAGGCCATTACCCTCAAGTTTCATTCTTCTCTTCTTTAGGTCAACAATAATCGAATTGTTTAAAGCCCAATCAATTCCTAACAGAATAGGATAAGGACAACTATCATCAACAATATCAATCACTTCGAAGTCTACAAATGTCCTAACCCCGTCGATGTCTACAGGGACATGCTCTAGTCTTCCAAAGGGGCTCAACACCTGCTGGTTAGCCATCCTGAGCCTGATAGGAGAGTAAATCAATCTAGGTTTTCCCATTAGTTCCCAAGTCTTCTTCATCATAACATTTACTTCTGATCCCAAGTCGAGGACCACATAGTCCATGTCGTAGTCTCCAATCTGAGCACTAAGGTGCAATTTCTTGTTTGTCCTTGTTTTCCTTGATACTTGATTCACAACTCTACTTAGCATAGGGTCTATTCTTCCAATTTCATATTGTCTTACTAGGTGTTGTAGCTCCTGCACATCTTTTTCGTCTTTAATCTAATTGATACACGTATATAAGAAGTCCATGAACTTGCTTACCTCCTTGTTTAGATAGAGCAGACTGATCAAATGTTGGTGGAATTTCACATTCCCTGACTTCTAGTTGTGCCCTAGAAGAAGAAGATTGTTCTCCTACAAATTCTTTCCTTGCTTCTTCAAAAGTATGCATCTCTCTCCTTGGATCAAATAAATGTGCCATCTCTGCAACTCTTCTGATCCATGATCCTTCTGTAGTATTTACTGGAGTCACCCGATATTCTCTTGTAACAACACCTCCTCTATTAATAACAACGACTTGGGGATCCTCACCGCGAGGTTCAACTGATATTAATTGTACTTGCTGGTTTCCTCCCTGTCTTTCTTGAAGTTTAGCTAACAACACTAGACACCCTTCGATGACATGATCAAATGAATTACAGAAGTTGCAAGTAGTACAAGGGTTCTGACAATCCCTTGCCAAATGTCCAGGCTATGCACAATTATAGAAAATGATCTGACCTCTACCTCGACCTATACCTCCTCCTCGTCCTCTTCCTCTGAATCCACCACAAGGGTTGAAGTTTCCTCTTCCTGGGGAATTGAACTGCGCATTATTTATTTCTAGCTAAGCTTATCCTTGAATTCTATATGTATCCCTTGATATTTCATGCATGAGATCGTAAGCCCTACAATCCTTCTCATCATGCCCCACAAATTTACAGAATGTGCAGTAAATATTGGTAGGTGTTTGGACATATTTTTTCATGTAATAACATTCACCAGGGTGATGTATAGTTCTAAATACCTCACACCAGGGTACAATAGCCTGCTTCAAAGAATTAGGGGCTCCAAAAACCAAGTATTCATTAAATAGGGGAAAATTCTCTTTGTCATGGCCCTCTAATTTACATCTGATACACAAGATATATTCTTTTTTCTCTTTTCCTTGATCTTTCTTCATATCTTCCACTTGTAAGGATAAACTAGTTAACTGATTCAAAATATGGCTCATACTTGGACTGGATTCTCCTACAGGGGATGCTTCTAGTTTCATGGCAATCTCTAGAGATTCATCTTGCGATGAGACCTTCTGTTGAATTAGAGGAACCCTAATGTGTGGCAAGAGGGCAGGGATGAACCATTATTTATTTTTTTGATTTACAATATGAAAACTTAAATGACCTGCCAGGGTCTTAAACCTATGCTCAAATTACCAAACAGGTTCAGTTACCTTCTGCTTGATTTCTTTCAACTCTGTTATGCACTGCGACTCTGACTTAGGTTTCTTGAACTCCACACTCAAAGAGGTCTTAATTTCATTCAATGGTTTAGGCTATCCAGGTCCCGAAGAAAACTTTATATACTAGCTCAGTGTGCGATCCCTCAAGGTAGTACTGAATTAAGCTCTCTTGATAGATTCATTGGTAACTTGCTTAATGCTCCATACAAATTCACATAGGAACCAATACTGGTCCGGATCTTCAAATCTGTCTCCTCTGAAGATGGGTAACCTCATTTCATCTACCATAGATCTTCCTTGGTTTCTTGACTGAGTATATACTAAACTTCTTGTAACAATACTCTGATTGCTCTGACTACTCTGGTTACTCTGGTTACTTAATGATGCTGAAACAATAGGAGGAGTAATAGTACTTACTTCGATAGTAGGCACAGTTCCTGAAGTTTCTGGTTCTTCCCAACAAATTTCTTTAGATCCTACTTCCTTTGTTCTTGCGGAATCCGAATACTCTTCGTCTGTTAGATCTGCTTCTTCTCCATTCTATAATCCATCGTCTTTGTAATTTTACTTAAATAGGTTCGCAAGAGGAACCTCTCTGAACGATCTCCCACTGCGCATGTGTCCAGCCTCTGTGTCATTATCGTTGTCTGAATTCTTGAACATTACCTTCACTGTATCTTTAGGATATTCTTCTCATGCAATAACATCTTAATCCTCACCTTTAAAAAGTGTAGGAACTTTCCTATGGGTCCTTTAAAGAAATTCCTCTCTGCTTGACTATATGATTCCACTCTATGAATAGAAAAATCAGTAATGTACCCTCTGATAGTGCTATGAAACCAAAGATCCACTGCTCTAGACACAACGTTATCGACTCTCTTGAATTTCTTGATCAACGCTACTATCCAAACCATAGGTGGTCTATATCTGATCTCAAATTGAGTGTCTGATAATCTGGCTAACCACTCATATAAATCCTTATGAACTCCTACAAATAAAATCTTGTGTATGTTGGTAAAGACTTACCTTCCCAACAAGTCTTCTGTACTAATGCTAGGATTTGTGTTCTGAGCTTCGACAAAGTCCTTCTCTTGTTCTTATATCCACTTTTAAATCTTTGTCTTCGATGGAAACCACCTTGATATTCCCTCAAGAAGATCCCGGTCCTGGAAACGGAACCATTTTTTGGCACATGGGAAGACCCAGGGTCCAACTTTAACAACGCACCAACAAACCCTAACTACTGGCCCTTTCAGCAACACCTGTGAAGCAGATGCAGTCTCACCTGAAGTAGAAATAGGGGGTTGCAAGACACAAGTGTCTACAACCAGAGGAAATGCAAAGAGATTCCAAAACACAATGCAAAACAATATAGATATCCTTTACCACTCTTAAGCTTACTTCGCAAAGTTATATCTTTGATCTAACACAACTATGCAGTAACAGTATATCAGATGACAAATAACACAACATCAACCACAAAGACAATAAGATATACGTGGTTCACCCTCTCCCTAGGGCTACATCCACAGAACTATGTTTCTTGATTTATTAGATGAAAACATACATTTCTATCTACGCACTTAGTTGCAGATATTCTCTTTTTCTCTCTTTCTCTTCCCTCCCTATGCACCCAGATGTAGGGTTGATCTTCGCACCCAACTGAAGATCCAGATTACAGACTCAATATTTCTCTCAACAACAATAATCGACAATGAACAACAAAAATAATAATACGAATGAACCTCCTCCTAGGTCTTCTAGACCTTTATTTATACATTACATGACCAAAGTCTAGGTGTCAAAACCCTAGATCCAAAACCCTAAGTCCAAAACCCTAGGTCCACTTGATCCGCGGTTTCATGGATTCTCCAACCTTTCCTTCCTTCTTTTCCATGAGGTGCTCCAAAGCATCCGTTGGTGTCTTCTTCTGCTTGTTGAGTTGTCCACGATCCCTCTTATTTGCTTCTTTATCTTCCTTGATCTTCTCTTCCAACGACTAGCTTTTCTTTTACTTCGCTCCTTCTTTTCTTCTTATTTAACCGCTTCGACCCTTCCTCTGTTTATGTGCCTTCCACGTAGTTCACACTTCACCTTTATTCCTTAATCTTCGCTTCCTTACATAACCAAGGGCCAACAACAACGTTCTACTTGGGTGAGTGTTTAGTATCATGGCTAAGAAAGAAACAATCATCAGTATCTTTATCTACAACAGAGGCAGAGTATATTGCAGCAATGGCATGTTGTACACATGTTCTATGGATGAAACAAACTCTGAAAGATATATTGGTTGAGTATGATGAGCCCATTCCAATCTATTGTGATAAAACAAGTGCCATCTGTATCTCAAAGAACCTGGTGATGCACTCCAAGACGAAGCATATTCCAATATGTTATCACACAAACTTGTCAGAGTCTTGTGGGGTTGTGGTTTCTACCTAAGTCTGTGTTTTTCCTACTCTATCTCCTTTCTCATTCCAATTCTTAAGTTTTTTCCCCTTCGGCTTGTAAAACCATTTTTGTTTGCCCCCCTATGTGTTTAAAGTGCCACGGTCTCCCTGTTTTCCCAGCCCTTATCTAGTCGTCCAAGTACTTGTTTACACAGGCCGCGGTCGTGGAATCAAAGCTCGACACTCAGAGTAGTCCGTTCTGGAATTGAATCAAAGCAAGCAGACAAATTTATCTTTCAATGGTAGATATCCAATCAGACAAATTAGATCGATGATGCACAAGCATTCAGAAACCCAAAGTTTCTCAAATATTACCGTTGTAGAAAAGGACCAAGATCAAGGTCGAGAAAAGATTAAATCTGGGTTGTAGATCTCATTGGAAGAGATCAACGGTGGAAAATTATCGTGAGAATAAGGAGTTCGAAATAATGTTAAATTTAATTGTCAAAGGTTCAAAGTTCAGAAGCCCTAAATAAGCGGGATTCGTCCAATCTTAAGGGGACAGGTGGCAGTCGATCCGAAGGTTCACGGGAATGAGCTTCAGGAGTGTTGAAATGAGAAGTGTCGAAGCCACTGAAGTGCCGAGGCCCTGGAGTCCTGAAGAGTGAAGTGAAAAGTAAAGCTGGATCATTTGATATAGAAGGGCACGTGGCAATAGATCAACAGATTCGCAGTTTCGCGAAACAAAGGTTTGCTGGGAGAAATGCACAAGTTTCCTGCAGCGTGAGTTGACGAAGAACTCGTAGAGTGGGCCTAGGATCACAGCCCAAGGTCCTATGGAAGGCAGGTCCAGAAGGAAAGGTTGGCACCCATCACATGGAGATGACCGATTCAAATTTTTGAAGAAGCAATCGTAGTCGTCGATCGCGAAAAAGATCTGACCATCGGTCTGAGTAGGGTGATTTCGCCGACTTGGGCATTGAAAAATATGGAGTAGGGGAGGTGAAGACTCCCTAAGCGTGAAATACCAAGATACCATTTAGGATAAGGCATCAGATCATATCCTGAGGTCACATTGGAGCAAGGCCAAAGTCACAAGGCACTCATCCTCTGCTCTGCGTCCAAGGATCTTAAAGCGCCAAATTTGGAACCATCTCAAGGCAAGGTCTTATGTATCCCAGAATTGGTGAATGGGTAAACTTCAACGACTACACCTCAAATAGCATAATTGTCCCAACCACAGATCTCAATCATACCAATGGCCCCATGTTTGTATGTTCATTTAGAATTGCATTTAATCGCAACAAGTAGTCGTCCCTTAGTTACTTGGCTTGGTCTTGATCCCGAGGAGATATCAGTTAATGGACACAGAGCTGGTGGTTGAAACTTCAACTCACTCCATAAATGGAAAGAAGGCTGAGAGAGGCCGTGAAGGCACACTTACGATCCAAAGCTTCCTTATGGGCAATTTTTCCTGTAAAGCACATAACTATGCCTATCTTGCATCTGACATAATGAGGTCTGCACAACTTGACAGAGCAAGCACCGACTGAAGGATTTGAAGGTAGTGATCTGATCACATTCCCGGTAGTTGCAACAATTTTGAGTATATATACTCAGTTTTGATATTTTAAAGGTCGAATGGTTGAGCTAGGCTCCTTGCTATTGTAATATTTTGATTGAGAACAACTACTTCTCTGGTTATGTATTTGTTTTTTGAGACATTTTGATTAATCTAAGTCATCTTTCTTACTCCATATTATTTTCCTCTGATACTGAGAGAGTTCATGTTTGATTGATTCACATGGATTGTTGTAATTGTATTATGATAAGTGTTTGATTATAGTACTGTTATGATTTCTTTCGGCTTCCTTGAAATTTGAATCCAAGAGAACCTTGTGTTTAAGTTTTTCTTCCTTAGGCTGCTTGAAAATATGATGTTCATAGCAAACATCTACACCTTTCTCACTAAATATTCCTCCTACTCACCCTTACTCCAACTTACTGACTAAATTTGATTCAACACCTCAATGGCTGGTGCATGCTAGTTCAGATTTCTGAGTTGGAATGTTATTATTATTGAGTTTTGTCCATTTGACCACTCAAAACTCAATTACCTGTGCAATATAAACTGATGGGTACTGGACTTACATTCAATGCAATATGAAGCTGACTTCTAGTGCTAACACAATCAAGTATCACTTTCTACGGGAACGAGTTGCACAAAAGAACATCAGAGTTGAGTATGTGGGCACAAAAGAACAAGTGGAAGACATCTTTATAAAACCACTTCCACGAGAATCCTTTGAGTATCTTCGCCAGAGACTCAGAGTTATTTCTATTCCAAAATGAATGCTTTTGAATGCTTATCTTATATGTCTTAGATGTACATGAGGAAGCACCATAAAGAGGACAATTCAGGTTGGGATATCAGACGAGTGATTTAGGGGGAGAAACCTCGAATGGGAAGATACCTTTTCCATTGATGACAAAGGGGGAGAGATTTATCAGATGTAGAGGATAGAGGTATGGTTCCAGGGGGAGCGTTGGCCACAAATATGTAGGCATGGTTACAGGGGGAGCATGAGTGATATGATTTCAGTATTGCATCAGAGTGTTTCCATCAATGCCAAAGGGGGAGATTGTTGATTAATTGGGTTGGTTGTCATTGATGTCAACCCTTGAAAAAAGTCCGGTAGCGAATTCTGGTAGCACAAATGTTTGGGTAATGCACCCAAGTTTTTTTTTATGTATAATGGTATGTGTTTTGATATATTTGCAGGTAAGACTATTCTAGATGGATAGTATATGTCATACCATTTCCGGTGGTATGTGGAACGTTACGTAACTCCTCATGGTTTGAGAGTTATGACCTTACGAAGTTGAAGGACCCTCGTATGATTGGCTTGAAACCCCAAAAGGTCAAAGAAGTCAAAGTGCTTGCAAAGAAGAAATTAATTAAATAATAAAGTGAAGTTACAATGTCAAAGAGGATTATTTAAATAATAAAGTGAAGTGGCAAAGTCAAAGAGGATTATTTAAATAGTAAAGTGAAGTGACAAATTCAAAGATGATTATATAAATAATAAAGTGAAGTGAAAAAATCAAAGAGGATTATTTAAATAATAAAGTGAAGTAACAAAGTCAAGGAGGATTATTTAAATAATAAAGTAAATGAAGAACTTTCTAATTATGGAAAGTGGTTATAAGAAGGTTAACCCTA
>JASDQU010681161.1:26031-37250 GCA_032191745.1 Picea mariana
TCTATTAATTAAAATTGTTGATTAAATAAAGGATTTGGAATTGGGAGAACAATCCTCCATGTCCAGAGTCCTTACTGGATTAGGTGAGATCAAGCTACTTGACCTGTTATAACTAAAAAACTTCCTATTGGGGTAATCCCTGTTTGTAAAATAAAAGAAGTCATGAGGATTGAGAATGAACCTCATGGATTAAGTGAAATGACATGAGCAAGTTCAAAATCTCATGGTTGTGCTAGGGAAATGTGTATCCCTGTTAACTTAAGGGCATGTCTAAGAAAGAGGAATGGTTCTGGTGACCATTTTCTGAAAAGGGAGAGCATGTGCAACTCTCCGGATCTGAAGGAAACTAAGAAACAAAGTTGTTTATGGGTGCAGGAATTGTTGGGTAATGTGTTTCTAATCAAGATGAAAAACATAGTTGCTGATATATGGAGTGATTGAGTGAGAAATCATAATAGCCTCCCTTGCTTGGTGGATAGAAAACTAATCTCCCAAAATTCTTGTGGGAGGAGGAGAGTGACCTTCGTCCCTGAGAAAACTAATCTTACAGCATATCTTTTGTTTTAATGAGAATAGGAAAAACAACTAGAACCTCCACAAAAGTTTAAAAGGAAAAATATGGAATTTCTACCCAAGACTAATTATGATCTAGAGATACTCTAGAGTTCTGTATTAAAATACTTAGTAAGTAACATACCTCGAAAATTGTATTTGGGATTTAAGGAAATAGTCCAAATGTTATTAGACATTAAAATTCATTATAAATGAGGTAAAATGGTTAATGAAATGTTGATCCGGAATGTGGTAAGGGAAGTGTTGGAGCACTTCTATATGGAAAATGGGTCAAATTGATATCCAGAGGTGGATGGTATCAATATAAGGTATGACTTGATATGCTCAAGTAGTGGTGAGAGGGAATCTAGAAAAGGATTCCCTTGATAAAAACATGTTAACCAAAAATGGTTTGAGGCATGAAAGAGAAGCTTGATAAGTTGTCTTGTTGCCTTGGGCACTGTTGGAGTTGCTCAGATAATATTTCTAGGCTGTTGAATAATTTTATAATACTAGAGGCAAGAATAGTTTATTGTTGGTTGTTTTCATATGGAAAGAGGGACATAGTTATGACTATGTCTGTTAAAATTTCCATGTGGATATCATGCGAATGACTGCAAGCTCTCAACTGAGAGGGAATCTCAGTCTTGAGTGTCTTTATGAGACTTGTTATGAGAATGGAAGTAATATCCTTAGGAGAAGGATCTGGAAGTATGATATGTCCATGTGTATGAATTACATGGAAAGGGGGAAAACAATTAGCTTGGATGATGAATGTTTAGTTGTGTTTATTTATGCCTGAGTGCATGGATTTAATGCATCATAAGGTTTCTTGATATAAGGACTGATATTAAGACTGAATAGATATGAATGAATGATGTTAAATGTGCAAATGATTCACATGTATGATGTATGAATGAAATGTAAGGAAATAATTTCACTTGCCAAGATTGAATGAATAATGTTGTCGTCCTAATACACACTTGCAAACGTGAGCTAAGTCCGGCTCACTTAGTGTGTCCTTGGAGGCGCAATGCCTAGTTTCATAGCCCACACTGTCACTTTGATCGGAACCTCTTCCGTTTAGGCTCACTCTTAGGGAAGCCAAGGAGGGTAGTCCCTAGTTTCTAGTTTTAAAGTTAAGTTCTAGGATTTGATTTTAATTTGTTAAGATTTGGGGGGATTCTAACCTAAGATGCCAAGGCACCAATGCAAGATGAAGGGTTATTATGTTAAGAAAACATTTTCCTAAGGCAACTAAGACTAGTGCCTAAGCTTGGGAAAGGGGTAAACTAAATTTAAAGGGTGATTCGCTACAAATATGATTACAAGGTATACAAAAGAATAACTGAATCAAATATTGAGTACAAGATTTACAAGTAAAGAATACTAGGATACAATAAGCAAACTAACCACTTTAATTATTTTTGTGCAGGATACAAGAAGATCAAAGCATCATCACATTTATGAGATTATCATCAACACATCATTAGCATCAACACATCTACAAAGAAGACTTAGAGATCTTAAGCACAAGTGTTATTAGGATGATGAAGATTACCCACTCTTAGTTATTAAAACCACAAAGTATTTAGATGTTTTAGCCCAAGGTTGGATTATTAAAGGTTTCTTAAGATTATCAAGTTTTAATTACCTTTATTAAGATTTTCACCAAAGCCTCCTCCTCATATTGCCAAATGGCTGCTAGATGCTCAAGATAGTATAGCAATGAGGCTAACCCTAGTTGTCATAGTCAACCCAAAGCATTGAGTTTTTACAGAAAGAACACTCCTTCGTGCCACCAGACCGTCCCCGACCTATCACCATATGTTGCCCTCCTCAATACTCGTTTTAGATGGTGAAGATAGTGGTCTAAGGTACCCTATTAAGTATATTAAGTTAATATATGAATTAGGTAGACTTTTAGGTGTATTTTAGAGTATTTTGAAGATTTAATGACACTTTTAAAATGTGATTTAGTGCTATGGACGAAACTTACTTTAGCTTAAAATGTGTTGCTTAATATTATGAAATGAAAGGCATTAACACATATAAGCTATGTGAGAGAAAATTACTTAGTGCACCAATATGTAGCTTGCAAAGAAAAGAAGTAAAACCACAAGGGGCAAGAACAACTTGCCAATAAGATATGAAAATGAACACACTTATCTTAAGATGAATAAGAGCATTGAGAAACAAGATTTAAGCATTTGCCTATACTATCAACTCAACCATAAGAGAGAAAGAGAGAGAGAGAGTGAGAAATCAAGTAACATAACATTAGCTCAAGATATGGTGAGTTGGGAGTGGGGAGAGGGATCTATTTATACTTGGGGAGACGAACCTACCTCTCTTGGATCAATGCCAAGTGTCCACCACCAAGCACAAGATGAGATCTCAAGGCTAGGGCACACCATCTAGGGTTTAGATCATAGATCTAGGGTGTAGATTGGTGTGGAAAATGTTGGGATCACACAAAAGAGTAGTGTGAGTCTTATGGGATGCGTGCCAAGGGAGAAAAATGAGCCCAACCATCAAAAAATGAATTTTCCTAGGAGATCCACAAGAGGGGTGGTGGGGGGGTAACTCTCCTTGGAGGGCACACCATTTGGGGGAGAGGAGAGGAATTAATGAGGGAAAGGGAGTGGAGAGGCATTGGGATGAAGCAAAGAGGTAGTGGGAGGCTAGGAAAAGTGTTCCAAGGGATAGCATAAGTCTCCCATTGATTTTTTTTATCATTTTTTTCTTTTTGGAGACTTTCTAGAAGGAAGGCACACCACTCTAGGAAAAGTGACGTTTTTGTTTTATGGCTAGGTGGGGGGGGGTGATGTGAGGGTTGAAAAAGGTTAGGAAAGGTTAAGAAAAATCTCTCTCACCTTTATCCATCTTTACATCATCCTTTTAACTCATTTTTTTAATTTTTACATTTTGCCATGTTTGGACTTAGCAATTAAAATTGTTGTTTTTGACTGACTGACACTCCGGGTGGACAAATCCATAGCAAAAGTTGTCCGAATGAGTTGAAACTTGGTCCAAGGGTGTAGGTGGTGCTATTCCATTTCTTTTGAGCACAAACACCCCTATCAAAAGTCCAAGGACCTAGTTTTTACAATTTTTTCTCAAAAATAATTAAACCTCCAAACTTAGAGAAATTTAATTAAAAATTAATTAATTAAAAAAAACTATACTAGACTTGACAAAATTCCGCAAAACTTTACAATATGTCTTGCATGGTCATTTACAATGATTCCCTACAATAGTTACCAAAAGATAATCCCATTGGAATGTCGTTCACCACTTTGGAGGAATTATTGCAAGTGTGATGGAAAAACTCAAGGGAAATCAATAATGCTGAAAATCCCAATTGATAACCTGAGGATTAAAAACCCTCGGTGAAAGGAACCTTGTGAGTGAACCAATCCCAAGTTAAATGACCTAGATATGACTCATGCAGACCTATTACATTATTGACCCACGCAGGGGTGCAAAAATTCCAGTTACAAAAAGAAGTGTTGGGGCCAAACAATGCCCTGTAGAACCAAAGTCTTTGACAAATTTGCATCTGATGATGCATCTCTTCATGGAACATGGAGTTGAACACCTATGTTGGAGAGATGGTCAACATCTAGCTCCACATGGGGACATGTGTTCGATCTTCTCACTCAAGACGAAGAGCATACGAGAATCCAACACCTACAAAAGAGTGCTCACGAATAACGAACATAAGAATACATATATACATAATGAAATAAATGAATGCTATATACAACATTTACAAAGTGAAATAAATAAAGTACAACATCATTAATTTACAACAAATGAAATCTTTGGTACCGAAAATAAAAAATAAAAAAATCTAGTACATATTGGCATAATAAATTGAAATAATACAAAATTAAAATACAAATAAGGGTTAGAGATACATTACAACCACCTATGCAATGGATGAAATGATGCCACAAGTGTTTGAAACATCCTTGTCTAGGATGACTCACAGAAGACCCCTTCCCAAGTTTTATCAACTTCAAACTTTTGTGCGGAAAAACTAGCCAGACTTCATGCTCTTTCCTTCCTTCAACCAAACACTGGAATATGACAAGCCGTGTAAACTCTGCATACTTTGTTGCTCATGACTGTCAAGGTGGGAGGCCAAACAATAATCATAATGATATGACATCATTAAAATGAAGTTTCCTTCCATTTCCACATAATTCTGCATTAACTCATCTTCTGGTTGAGAGGTTGAAAAAGAACATACCACAGGAATCATCATACTGTTTTCTTCAAGATTTTCAAAGTTACCCTTCAAAAATATTGGTTCATCGGGAGGAGGGTGGGGACTTGAATCATCTAGATATTCAACATTTTTAAACTCAAGTTCCTTTATTTCCTCAAGATGAATGATTGGCTCATCCATGGATTCATCCGGAATTTCCTAGTGAACTTCCTTATCTTTTTTACTATCAAGCTCAAGTTCAAGGGGGTCCAGATATTCAACATAAGTTTCATCTTCTACAAGGAGAGCCTCCATGATATCTAGTTGTAAGTTCATGGCTTCAAACTGTTTGTTATGGGCAATTTGCATGGCCTCACACTGTTTTGCATGGGCAATCTGCATGTTCAAAATTATTTCTTTAAGCTCCTTAATGGGATCTGGTGGAGTATCTTCCTCCATGTCTGAATTGATTGTGTCCATATCTTGAAGGTTATTTCCCTTCCATCTTTCCATAAAATCATCAACCAATTCATGTGGAAACATGCTAGCTTCATCCAAAAACCTTTTCAAGTTCAAGGATGCAGAGAACAAGCCGTGAGTTCCTTCTCGAAGAATACTTTGTCAAATTATTTTAAAGTGGAGTCGCCAGATGACCCAGCTTATCTCAGACAAACAAGAGCATAAAACAAAGAAAAAACAAGAAGGAAAACAGAAGTTAATTTATTATGTTTGGAACAAGCATGGGAAATCAATGAGTTCTTCTTCTCCAAGAATTTCAAGCAGCCCATAAGGATTGCTCCTTGTAGTATACTTGAAAGATTTGTTCAATGGAGTCGCCACTTGGAAAGGAAGCAAACGAAAACAACAAATGCAAGTTCAAAGAATTTTTAGTTCTTAGAAAAAAATTAGTCGTTTTGACCAAGGATAAATGACTTATCCCCGGCAACGGCGCCAAAGATGTTGTCGTCCTAATACACACTTGCAAACATGAGCTAAGTCTGGCTCACTTAGTGTGTCCTTGGAGGCACAATGCCTAGGTTCACAACCCACGTTGTCACTTTGACCGGAACCTCTTCCGTCTAGGCTCACTCCTAGGGAAGCCAAGGGGGGTAGTCCCTAGTTTCTAGTTAAGTTCTAGGAGTTGATTTTAGTTTGTTAAGGTTTTGGGGGATTCTAACCTATGATGCTAAGGCAGCAATGCAAGATGTAGGGTTAGTATGTTATGCAAACCTTTTCCTAGGGAAACTAAGACTAGTGCCTAAGATTGGGCAAGGGGTCAACTAAAGTTAAAGGGTGATTCGTTACAAATATGATTACAAGGTATACAAAAGAATAACTGAATCAAATATTGAGTACAAGATTTACAAGTAAAGAATACTAAGATACAATAAAAAAGCTAACCACTTTAATTGTTTGTGTGCAGGATACAAGAAGATCAAAGCATCATCACATTTATGAGATTATCATCAACACATCTACAAAGAAAACTTAGAGATCTTAAGCTCAAGTGTTATTAGGATGATGAAGATTACCCACTCTTAGTTATTAAACCCACAAAGTATTTATATGTTTTAGCCCAAGGTTGGACTATTAAAGGTTTCTTAAAATTATCAAGTTTTAATTACCTTTATTAATATTTTCACCAAAGCCTCCTCCTCCTATTTCCAAATGGTTGATGGATGCTCAAGATAGTATAGCAATGAGGCTAACCCTAGTTTTCACAGTCAGCCCAAAGCATTGAGTTTTTATGGAAATGACACTCCTTCATGCCACGAGACCATCCCCGGCCTATCACCATCCATTGCCCTCCTCAATACCCATTTTAGATAGTGAAGATGGTGGTCTAAGGTACCCTATTAAGTCTATTAAGTTAATATATCAATTAGTTAGACTTTTAGGTGTATTTTAGAGTGTTTTGAATATTTTATGACACTTTTAAAATGTGATTTAGTGCTATGGCCAAAACTTACTTCAGCTTAAAATATGTTGCTTAAGATTATAAAATGAAAGTCATTAACACATATAAGCTATGTGAGAGCGAATTACTTAGTGCACCAATATGCAGCTTACAAAGAAAAGAAGTAAAACCACAAGGGGCCAGGATGTTCTATTGTCATGATAAGAGGCAACATGGTTATGCCTTTAAGGATAGCATGAGAATGATTGTGAACAATCATCAGTTGAATGATTTTAAAGTAAATATGTATGTGAGATGTGAAATATACCTATGGTAGATACAAATAGGCTTATGATTATGCATGTGGTTAAGTACATCATGGATGTCAGTTAAAAAATCAAAGAATTTGTGTGGATAAATAAGCTAGATGCATAACAAAGATGCATGTTTATATTCCTTATGGAATATTTGGTAAACGACTGAATCTAACTCACAGTTTAGGCCATCAGAGATAGCGATGGATATGCAATAAGGAAGTTTCATGCCAAAGGAGTTCCATGTGAAAGAATTGTGAAAAGACTCTGTCAGGAGAACAAAATCACAACCTTAATGACTGTTTAGAATTAAGTAATGAGCTACAAGCCTATTTATACAAGAATCTTGGATTACATTCTAAAAAAAATTTATGAGTGGAATACTAACAAATGAATGTTGACCATTTTGATAACTGAATGGTAATGTGCATAATTCACAGGTTCATGATTCATTATGAAAAAAACGTTTGGTATTGGAGCATGTTGATGTATCCAATAAGTTGGGGTAAGCCTAATCAAGGTTGTTCAAGGAAAATAGTATGGAGATCCCAATAGGGAGTAGATTGCAGAAACAAAGAACAAAAAAAAGGAGGAATACTTCTCTAACCTTAATACTCTGAATTGCTTAATAGAGTTGTAAGCCTTAAAAGAGTAGTTGTGGAGACAAGTACAACTTGTAAAAAGGTAAATGAACAAACATATTTAAACTTGGTTAAATCCATGAATGGGTAAGGTCAGTGAGGCCTTGGAGTAACTCATCTGGACTAAAAATTCCCAAGCTGTGTAGAAGGAGTTGGAGAAAAAGAAGGGAAGAGCCTTTAACTCCTTTCTTGTTGAAAATTATGTTTTCTCTGGGATGAGAAACAAGTTTGATGATGAAAACAAATGTTTTGACACCATAGTAATGATCATTGTATGATTATAAAAACAATTGAGAATTGTTTGTGTTGCACTGATGAAAACATTAAGGATAATGTGATGAAGTGCATAAAGATATGCTAGGACATATATGAAACTATTTTACTGATTGGAATGTTATGATACATGCATTTTTATTTTACGTGACAACTAATATAATTGTGATGTATGTCATGTGTAGAAATAAATTGAAATTGTTGGGAAATACAATTACCAATGGTAGAAAACTTGAAAGAAGAGGATGAATGCGAGAATGATGTTGTTGAAATATTTTTTAGGGGACTTTGGGAGCCCCATGAAGCACTATTGATGAGGTAAAAAATAGAAAAAAGGGTGCTAATAGCCAGAACAAGTATAAAAATGTTCATGCATGTATGGCATAAGGTATGAAGGGAATTAGTAAGAATCCCTTCTGAAAAGATTTCATTATCTTACTGATATGTGAATAATTTTGAGTGGCTATTGTATGCCATTGTTATCCAAGCAATGTAATATTCAAGAAATAAGAATATGAATAATAGAGAGAGTAAGTCTATGCCAGTCAAGGATGAGTTATAATCCTTGCAAGAAAATGCATGAGTAAGGAGTACCATGGGTACAATGACCAATCTAGGGAGAATTAGAATAAAGGTGCTCATAGTTAGCACATTGCATGGAATGCATTGAGGAAATGTGTGTTTTCCTAAGAGGGAAGAAAATGGATTGCCCATTAAGGAAGGAGGACCTTCCAATACTCTACTTGAATTGTAGAGGTTTTAAAGAAAAGAGAATTTTGGGTGGCCATGAGTGTTGTCACCCTGGTTACTAATGAAGGAAGAATGCTTGAGTGCATTCAAGAGAAACTTTTAGTTTCATATGTGTTTATTTGGGATCCTGATCAGCCTGTAGCAGGAAGCATAGTCTTGTTGTAAGAGTGAATGAGAATGATTAAACCTATGGTGAAGACGTTGGGAAAACTTGAACCCAATGTAAGGGTACACATGGTATGAATGTGGCCATGAATATTGGCACATTTATTAAAGTCAATTGATATTGGAATTGCAATTGAAAAATTTGGTATGTTGAAAAGATGCATACGTAAATAATGATATTTCCTTTTGCTTTGTACCCTTGCATAGATGAAAATGACTTGGACTGTTAGTATGCATGATTTTGAAAATATAATGTGCATGAAAACTAACAATTTGTTTGGCTGGGGAATGTTGAAATGGAAGGAAGAAAAGAATCTTGGATATGAAAATGTTGTAATCCCATAAAGAAGACCAACTTCCTACTGATACAAACTTCTATGGGAAGGAAATTCTCATACATGTGAATCTGGTTCCTATGCGGAACAGATCTTAAAATAAATGTGGAATTTGGAAATCTGTGGGTGACAGATTTGCAAGAAAATTATTAATTTAAAATTGATGATAATATCTCATAATTTATGTATACCTGTGATACAAGTGAGATGAAAAAGATCTGTCTAGGAAGGATAGATAAAGGATGTCAAATATGGAAAACATGAAAGAGGCTATTGTTGAGACATGAGAACCCTATGGTAATCCATGACCTCACTAGAATATGTTGTGATGTGGTCACACAAGACAGAGGGACGCCTCGACAAAGAAATTCAGAGGGATGCCTCGACTGTAAGGCTCAATGAAGTATTTATAACTCTTCTTGTGCGAGATATCCTTGGCAAGGAAAGATGGATCACTCGAGGGACTGTATAGTAGAGAAGGGGATGCATGAGCCTGGGCCTGGAGGGTGAGTGACCGCATGGAAGAAGAGACTTTGATAATTCTTATAAACTATTGATTAGGATCATGCACACAATGGGTATGCCATGAAAAAACACTGAGATAAGATAACAAGACAACCATATGGATGAAAATCCACGAACTACATAGATAAGTATTGTGCTAGATTATAAAATATTTCCTCTTGAATTTTTCACAATAGTAAGACATTTTTGCATGAAATTGTGATTAATATTCTTGTTGTCCAAAATTATTGAAGGTGGGTGACAAAGGCCAAGGGTCTAGAAAGGAGCTGACCAAGAAAGAGGATCAATATTTCTGAAGCAATTGAATGACAAAGGCATGACATGTGTTACTGAGAAAGAACACCAAGGACGGTGTTCCTTTTAATAGGGAGGGGATTGTAATACCCTTCTTTCCTCCATCTTGTAATTAATCATTAATTATGATTACCATGCTATGGCATGTGAACAATGTAAATGTATTATTGTTCATATTTCCAATAATTGATTGTGGGGGTGAAGCCTTTAAGTACTGGCCATGATATCACTAGAGGAAAGAGTGATGAAACTATAGAGAGGGTTCATTATGTCAAAATGACCCAAATTCTCTTTGTCGAAATAATAAGCCTCATCCTGATCCTAAGGAAAAATAAGTTATTGAGAAAAGGACTGGTGGTTCAACAATAAACTTTCCCAATGAATGGAAGCATGGAGAGTGTGGTTGAGGAGACAGAAAACTCTCTGCCCAAAGTACCACAGAGTGAAGTTTCATGTAGCACTAGATTGACCCAAGTTCCTTCTGAAAAAAGGAAGAGGACAGGTCCAAAATCCTTCATGGGGAGGAAAAAGGCATGCAAGAATAAACACAAAGGAAAACAAGAAGAGACCATCCCCATAGGGGGGTGTGCGACCTGGATATGCTAAGAGAAAGAGGAGAAAGCATGAGAATATCCATTTTAGAGAACAACTGAGAGATCAAATTGTTCTGGTTACAGAAGAGAACAAAAATAAGACTCCTCAGTTATGAGGGCCGCGATATTGATGCCGAGAAAGCATCTGATAAACCTCGTAGAGGCTATGATAGAGAAAGAATCTCTGAGAAATTGCAGGAGTTTTCCCTAGTGATATAATGGCTTGTCACAGGGGTGGCCAGAGTGCTAAGAGTGAATTCCTATGAGCCTACAGTTGGGTGGAGAGGAGAACACGCACAGTCAATTGGATGGCTTCCACTTGTAATAGATAAGTATTCTCATACCCTTTAAAATTGAACCGTAACTGTAAATTAAGGTTGAATATCCCGTGAACCTTTCAGGATGTGCATGTTTGTTTGATGATTAGACTATTTTTATTTATTTTGCTTGATTGTGTATTTAAGAAAGTAAGGAACTATATGGTTTGAACATGTTTTGTACATGTAAATGCTTGAGCCCCCTATAGTGGCTCAAATTAAAGGAAATAAACTGTGACTTTGTTGACCATAGGCACAGTTTCATGTATGCATGTCTATACTTCAAATAAATATTAGTAATTACATTAAGTTTTAATTAACGTAATATAAATGGGCCTCCTTCGGAA
>JASDQU010681162.1:14579-28347 GCA_032191745.1 Picea mariana
AACACTTGTCTCAAGGGGAGGGGAATGATAAGCCCTAATATTGGCTCATTACCTGTTAATTGGGGCATATTACATTAATAATGTTATTTTATTTATGTCGGCTTTATTCCATTAGTTGTAATTGTACCTCCTGGTCTCCGATATATACCAAGGAGACATTTTCATTTGAAATCATCTTGTACTTGAACATTTATGTGGGGTAAAAGGAGGTTGCCCCCTCAAAGAGGCTTATTATCTGAAATTCTCTCTTTTTCAAGGCGTTGAGTACTTATTCTGAGGTTTTTCCATGCTATATTGATATTTGGCTCTTAACAGTTGAAGTTATTTAAAAAAACATTTACTGATGTATTGTAGATGCAAGATCCTCCACAAGTAATTTATCCTCCTCGGCTTGAAAATATTTGGGTTCTCCAGAGATTGTGTCTACTTCGCATGAGTTTTTGGCTTTTGACAGACATCCTAGTGAATATTTGGGGGTTCTTCCTTAGTTGCCTATCTCATTAGGTGGGAAGAATGTCCTTTTCAATGTTATAGTGGTGAAAGTCTTGTTAGATTTCAATATGCTTCTCGGGTGTGATTATGTATATGCTATGAATGTTGTGGTGTATGCGCTCTTTTGGGTGATGCATTTCCCTCACAATGGAAGAAGTATCACTATCGACCAGTTGGCATATGATAATCACCATCCTAATTTGAAATTAGTTCAGGATGACCCTTTATATGTTCCTAGTGTTCGCGTAGACTCTACCCCACCAGGGGTTAATTATGTGGCGTCTTATAATCGATGTTCAATTTCTCCTGAGCAGGAACTTGTTCACTCGTGTTTTCCTTCTCGAGACTTGGTCTCATTAATTGATCCATTGGTTTATCCAATGGGGGCATGGGAGCCATTGCTTCCCCCTCTTGGTCTAAGTGATCTTGAGTTTCCTTTTGAGTCTGATCTCATTGTTTGTAGATCCTCAAGCCCTTGTTCTTGTGATTCTTTGTTGATAGAATCTGCCAACCCAGACCAGAACCTCCATCATCATATGGAATATGGTCAGTTTACTTCACCCTTTGGGACTGTTGACCCTCCTCGTTCACGTGATTTATTAGATATTGAATTTCCTTCGGATGAGGTTATCCTTGAAGCCATGACTACAGTTTCTATACAGTGGGAATACTTACGCTGTGGTTTGTGTTTTCTTCTCTTTTGGGAGAATTTTCAGGTTGACTACCAAAGAGACTCTTGGTCAGAGCCTAGCAACGGGCTCAACTAGAACCAGTACTATACACAAGCCTTTAGTATGTGCGGTACCTTGTACATATTGTACAGTCCAGGTTTATTGTTTTCAAGTTTTGTGTTCAGTAGCACCTCTTATGTTTCGAAGTTTCTATCTATTATGGATTTATTAACTTTTGGATGAGTGTTATTGGCCTTATATACAGGATCTTGGAGACATTTTTCTTTCACATTTGTTAGTTGTATCGATCTGTTCTGACAAGTATTGACCTCGAAATTGGCATATAGGTTAGATTTTTCCCTACTTGCATTTTTTTCATTATCCATTTCCTAGTTCATTTTTCCATGGGATCGATCCCACCGAAATGCGACACGGAACCTTCTTTGTTGCTTTAGAAGTGTCGTAATTAGTTGGTAGATCCTACCTCTACATGGATTCCCTAGGTAGATCCTTTGCTTCATTTTGGCGTCCATGCTATGAGTTTTGACTATAGGCATGGGATTCCTTGTTAGTCCCGCCATGATTACATATTGAAGCCTCAGTCTTCTTGCTAATAATCATTCTTGGACTTACCCACGTGACTCCCTAATGAGCATGGTTTGTTGTCTTTAAAGCTCATTTAAATTTTGAAAGAAACATCCAACGAGACTGTATTTATTCTTTTATATCTCGTATGGATTACTTGAGAAAGGAGGCCTCCTGGAGTCTTCTTTAATCCCTTTTCAAACTCTCTAAAATTGAAAAATCGTTGAGCGATCTTGTTTCCCTTCACACTCGCCAAACTAAAATTTGAAGGCACATCTGTCCGGTGGTATCTTACCCCTTTTTCATTCTGGATGACTAATTTTACGAATAAAGGTATGCTCTAGGAACTTCAGTTCGCTAGAAGAGTATTCTCAAGCGTAATTTTAACCCTTTTTTGGGCCTGAGGGACTAAATTTTTGAAAAAGGAACCCCATCGGAGTCCATAGTTAAGCTCTTTTTAGACTCCATAAATATGAAAATATCATCGAGTGACCTTGTTCCTTTCACGCTCTTTAATTGGTCCAAAAAGAACATCTATTCGACATGAGTTTAACCCTTTTTCCAACCAATAGATTATTCCAGAAAAAAGGTATGCCTTGGAAGACTTGTCTTGCCAGGAGAGTTCCCCTCAGTTATATTTTATACTTTTTAGAGCTAAGGAGACTAAACCTAGAAAAAGGTTGCCAGTACATAGTTAATCTCTTTTCAAACTCCTTAAAATTGAAAAGATCATCGAGTGATCTTATCTCAATCACACTCGTTAAAATGGTTTTGAATAGACATATTTTCGATATAAGTTTAACCCTTTTTCGAACTGATTGGACAAATTGCGAAAAAGGAACTCCTTGGAATCTTCTTTTACCATTTTTTCAGACTCTCTAAAATGTGAAAAAACCACCGAGCTTACCTTCTCTGGGCTCGTAAAAATTCACATGGAAGGAGTCTTGTTGTTTCATGCTTAATCGCATTGCGGGTCTCATATTTGCGTCTTTGGCCTAATGTTGGCTCTATGTTTCTCTCAACTAAACCTTTAAATCATTCTTTATATGCAAGCCTTGCAACACATTTTTCCTTTGCAATATGACACCTTGACCCATGGAGGAATTTTCCCCAAGTGTCCTTATCCTGCACATGTCTCCTTTCCCTAAGCATCAATATTTTTCATGTGCTTGGAACCAGTTTGCTTGCTCGCGACACTCATTTGCTTCTTTGTAAAGTAGAATTATTTTATTCTTTTTCAAGATCATTAAAAATTTGAAAAAGACAAAAAAAAAAATATTCCAAAAAGAGGGGACGTGAGATATCAATTATTTTTTCGACGACAAGATAGTCTCCCTTGGACAAAGAACATCCTTTCATTTGTTTTCCAAGAATTAGATATAGTACAAACTTAGGAAGTTGTTCTCGCTACATAGAGTTGTGTCCTCCTTCATTTGGTTACTCTTCCAAAAATATGGAGAGTTTGTGATGCCTCCTGCATCGCAAAATTATCTCAATATTACACTGCCTAAGTCTGATCATCTTTCGTGCTTTTGTCCAAGGGAACTTTTTTCCAACCTAAGTCGGCCATTTTGCAATTTGTCTCTTGACCTTCATGAGTTGACCATATCGAGAGTCCAGTCAAGTCCAGATTCAAAATTAATGAAGTTTTGTGCCTGATGATTGATATCCTCCAGTATTTCCCATACAACATGTCAAAGACCTCATAGTAGTGAGTCTTACACTTCTATTGTACTCCTACCTGAGTTGTTGAAGATCTTGAAGTTGTTTCTCGAGCTATGGTTTTCTCATCTCCAGCCGCAGACATCAATACTTCTTGAAGATGCATATTATATTGTACTTGAATATCATAGAATGATTTTGAGATGTATAGCCACTTTGTATTGCTTGCAAATACACTTTATATAGACATTTCTATGAAATGGATCTATAGTATACTTGATTGGCATCCATGATTAGTTCATCCCAAGCATGGGTATGCCTACCTCAGAGAGATTATTATTTTGCAGATGGCATGCTCCTGAACTCTGGTTTTGGGCTCACTCGACTTTGTGCCTTCCCATTGGTAAAGATATTGTAATATATTTCAGCCATCAGTTTCTCTTCTAACCTCACACATTAGGGGGCATATGTTATAACCCTAAAATTCCTTACCTATGAATACATGGAATTGGCCTTTCTACTTGCACAATTTTCCAAATTACTGATGAGGATATCTCTTTAAATAACCATTTTTTTGAGCATGTATGTGCCCTGCTACACTACTTCCCGCGTACACACGCATGTTGCATACTAGACAACCCACATACATATGCAGGTTGCATGCTAAACAACATGTGTTTACATCCAAAAGTTGCAATGAATTCAACAGATTTTACAAGATATCGAGGGTTTCCTAACCATTTTACCCATTGTATCCCGTCCCCAAACCGAATAACCATATTTTTTCATATAAAAATAGGTCTTGGGGTCTCATTCCAAAATCAAGCAAGAGAACAAAGAAACTCTGCTAAAATCCCTTCCCCTTCTAGCCCAAGTTTTGCATCCCTTTCTGATATTTGGCCTCAACATTCCCCTTCATCCCTTTCTCTTTATACAATCCCTTCCCTTTTCCCAAGGAGATCAATTGATTGTGAGAGGCGGCATGTGAATGATGCACTTGGAGCAACAATAAGAGGAGACTGGACCTGATTCGTGAAGCATCTGCCGATAAGAAGGTTGTAACATTTTAATCTTCATTTTGAATAAAAGAGTTATTTTCTTGTCCCAATACATTGTGTATTTATATCTTTATTGATTAATGCATCTACATTTATATCTGAATGCTAACATTGAGAAGTAGAGATTGTATATTTATAGCATTGTTTTCCTAAGTGTTCTTGCAAGCTATCTTTGGGAGGAGACCGACAACCTAGGAAGCTACAAAGGTGAAGGAGGTCTACATCGGACATTAGGACCAAAGGTACTCCTACTAATATTCCTTCTTCTCTTTTGTCTTTTGGTTTAGATAGTTTTGGGGTAGCTTAGGAATAGAACTGTCTTTTAAGGGAAGNCTTTAAAAAACCTCTTTTATAAGGGCCCACGTGCCCTACTCTATTATTGCACGCGTGTACATGCTAGCTGACCTAAAACAACCTGCATGGACCAACAAAAGCATGAAAAAAAGGAAAGCTGGCGACAGAACACAAAAGCTATGGGTGAGTTAACTGAAACCCGGCCATGCATGGCCGAGGGTTCGTCCAAATACCTAGCTCCTTCTAGCCTATAAAAGAAGGGGTACGGGTCCCATTTGGAGGAGGAAAAATATAGCAAAGAAACTCTGCCCATTTTCATATTCCCATTGTCCCAACCCTTTAGCCTTCCTTGTGCCCAAAGACATATCAAGCAAAGCAGTTGGAGGACAGTTGAAGAGGAGCCTAGGATCAGGTTCGTGGAGCTGTGGCCGGTCTCAACTTTTGTAAGTTGACTCATTCAAAGTAATAAAGAAAGTGTTTTTCTCGTCCCAATTCACGAGTTATTCATATTTTGCTAAGTACATATTTGAATTTCTAACCCGTTAGTCTATAGGTAATATCCATGTGTAGTTGTTTCTTGTCTTGTATGCAGATTAGTGTTGGAAAGGAGAACTGCGAACGAGTAATCAAGTACGACAAGGGATCGACATCGAACGCCCGGAACGAGGTAGGTTGATCTAGCCATGCATTTACTAAAAGAAATGGAATTTAAATCTGGGGGATGTAGGTAGGAAGTAGTTTTTCTCTAGGTCATATATGCATGCAAAGTCTAACCCTATTTGCTAGTCCGTAAGGAGATTTCCCTCACAACAGAATTGGTGACCGTACTGGGGACTCTCTAGTGTTCCTGGAATTTTATTTAGTTTTTTGGGTAGATTTAAAATACTGGTTGTTCTTGCCTGTTTTTTTTTAGTTTCTGTCAGGTCTGAGCTAGTAGAGAATCTGGTTTTCCATACCATCTTTGTCTATTATTTGCTTGACTGTGTTTTTTTGAGACCCACAGAGGTACACGCAGCCTGCATAAGGTCTGCATGCATGTACCCGCGCCCTACTCTCTTACATCCCACGTGCAAATGCTAGCTGAAGAAGTAGCAGTAGCATGTAGAGTCCAGAGAATTTTTGAGGCAATCATCCTCTTCCTTGCTAGAATCAGACATTCTCAGCGGTTTTCTGGGATTCTTCCTAAGTCTTGGTTGTTTACAGTCTTGTCTCAGATTGGTTTGTTTTACAAATTTTTCCTCACATTGTTTGCTTTTTCTGTTAAAAAGAGTGTCCAAGCCTTCAAGGGATCCTGGTTATCAATATCAGTGGTCTCTTCCTCGTTAGGGCTGTCTGTTTTTATTTTTTCTCAGAGTTTAAAGATACACGCGGCCTGTAAAAGGTCATCCCACATGTACATGCCCTCTGTCTCTATACAGCTCGTGTTCACACGCTTGCTGCTGGATTATCAGTAGCGTGATTGTGTAGGATAGCTTTTGTTGAGGGTAAGGTAGTCATCCTTTCCCTTGATGAGAATTATACCTCTCAGATATTTGAATCTCTGTCTTAGTAGTCAATAGCTTAGGATTAATCTTAATCTTAGCTTGCTTTTTCTCATTCAAAAGCTATCATAAAAAGAATTTTCTAAGGTTTTTAGACAAGTGTGAGAGTCATTTTTTTTTTACGTTGCTAGTGTGTGCCTTCTTGAAGTGATTCTTTGCGATCTGTGATTTAGGCCAGAATTGTTTTTTCTTGGTTTTTTACTTATTGGTATTTTTCCTTCTTTCTTTATCGGCATTTAAATAAAATAAAATAAAAATTCTTTCATTTTCTTGTTTGGTTGAAGAGTGTGTTTCTGCATTATTAGCCAGGGGAAAAGTATTTTATTTCATAATTTTTTGCAGTTCACTTAGATCATAAGTAGCTCACAGTCGAGTGAAATTCCTTTTGAGTTTGTTGTCCAAAATCTTAGAAAATTAAAAAAAAAAAAATATTGAAAAGTTGTTGAAATTTTGCATTAAGAAAAATTTTGTTTCCAGCTTTTTACTCATTTTTTCTTGCATCTTTTACACATCATCAGTTTCACTTCCATACCCCTTGACATAAGACAAAGCCATAAAATTAATGCTAAATCTAAAATATATTAGACTTTCATGTTTGTAGGGTTAACCAACTAGTTCAGGATTAGGGCCTTGGATTAGGATGGAGATGAAACTCTTCAAGGCCATCAAAAACAAATATTGGAGTCTGAGTTAGGGAGTGTCTAAGTCCAGTATTGTGAAAGTTATCCAGGACCCCCCTCTAACACAAGGGATAAACACGAGGTCGCGTTTGGAAAGGTAGTGGAGATAACCCCTCCAAAGCTGGACCAATCATAGTGGAGAACACATATAGAGGGCTCGTCTTGGGATTTCGTCGTTTCCATTTGCCATGGGGCTTCGTGGTTCTCAAATCCGTTCGAGGTCCTCAATTGTCTTCCGGACCATTTTCTCTCAATACCCTTGACAGGTTTCGGGCTCGATACCCTGCTCATTGTGGTCTACCTGACTTTCGACTGTACCCTCCTGGTGACTGTTCGCAACCTAGTTGCCCATCTTTTTTAGGGACATACATAGGTGACTGCGGGGGTATACCACGGTACCTAGGACATACATCAGGCCACGCTTTGCAGAGTATACCCGGAGGGTGATTCCGTGTTTGAGTTGCACTTGCACCGGTAAGTTGCTCTAGTGTTGGTTGTTGTAACTGTTCTTCCAATTAATTTAGTGTTTTCATGTCTTATCTTATAGGGACTTTTTTAGTGTGTGTTACTTTTTAACGTTTAGACTACCCTAGAGTGTTTTTTATCTTCTCACACAGTGGAGGATCACGAGCTCCGCTGGTCACAAAGGCTTCTTGGCCTGCCACCAATTACACTGGAGCCACCCCCGTCACCATTAAGGAGAAAGCTAGACCAACAAGGGTCTTTTGAAGCGATCGGGTCACAAGAAGTCGTGCCCTCCCAACAAATAGTGTTGCACGCAGCAATGGAAACAATTGTTGTTACTCCTTCTAGGAATTCTTCAATTCCCACAACGGTTGTCACTACAGGATATTTTTTACCTCCTAACCCACTGTCACCGGTCCAAGCCACTATGGTCTCAACCACCTCTACATCGCACAGTGGTTCGATCCCATATTTGGCAGCGGCCACCACCCCCTTCACTCCAAGTGCGACAGGCCCTCCATTCTCATACGAGATGCCTAGTTTGGGTACAAGTCCTGTACTTTCCTACTCCACTTTACAGACTTTAGGTCAGGGGGCAGGGAGCTCTAGTGCTCCTCTGCAAGGTCATATGGGGGGCACTCCTTCTCCTTTTAATGCTTTCCCTTACGGAGGAGGTCATATACCTCCTTCGTCCCCTTCACTCAGTGGCTCGCATCAGCAATCCATTGGGAAACCTATACACAATAGTTTATTTGGAACAGGGAGTCAAGGACCACCTTTGCATAGTATGTCGGTAGGTTCGACACTATTTTCTTTGACTAGAACGTTTGGTAACAACGCCTTCTCGTCAGTTGCTTTCCCGACTGGGGGAAATCCCAGTTTTGGACAATCTATTCCTATGCAGGGTACTATTCCTACACATGGGGCAAACCTAGGAACTTCTTCCACATCAGGGCCTTGGAATTCTTGGCAGGGATCTGTTCCCTCTTCTAGAATGCCAATCTGGGGTAATTCTTTCCATAATCAATGGAATCCCAGACAAACTACTATGTCGGTCCCCATGGGACTGCCATGAGGCAACCCTTCCCAAAGTCCTTCGAATGTAATGCATGCCCAACCATCTATGTCATATTTTGGAAATTATCCAACGATGTCTCCACAGACGCAAAATCCATACGCTGGCCAAGGCCATGGTTTCTACTAGAATCTGGGCCAGCAGTCGAACTTTTCTTGGCAACCTGGTGCCAGTCAAACTCCAGGCCCCTTTTTCCCCAGTTATCACCAACAACCCAAAATACCTTTCCTGGAAACGTTGCACTTGCCAGATTTGACACGGTTGTTGAATGACCCTATTTGTCATGATCCGCGTTGGCCTCCTATGCTGACGAAGTTGCCTTCAGACATCCCAAAGCTTGAAGCCAAGCCTAACGAAAATCTAGGAGATCGTGTGACTACCTTTCATCTTTGGTGCTCATCCAACTCGTTGAAAGACGATTCCATACAGTTGTGATTGTTTCAACGTACTCTCATTGGGAGTGCCACAAAATGGTACATTGAACTTGATCGCTCAATATACTCTTCGTTTGGAGAATTGGCGATGGCTTTCCTAAACCATTTCCAGTTACCTGTGAGATACGACATTGGCACAGAGCTGCTCGTCAATTTCAAACAGACAACAATGGACCATATCTTTGATCACATCCGAGAATGGAGACGCCGGAAGAGTCTAATCAAAGTGCCAGTCCCACCAGCATTCATGCTTGAGTGGTTCCTTAAGTATTTGGTCCCACAGTTATCCAAATACGTCGCGACGTCAGACATATTCTCTGAAGAAGATTCCATCATGAGGGATCAACAATTTGAGCTCATCTATTCTCAGTCTGGTTTATTATACAACATCTTTCCAGATGTGCCACGCTCAATACTTGATAAAACCCGACAGAGAGCTGGACCACATGCCGATGGTATTGTTGGCTCAGCACAAATAAATCCCACTGAGCAATTGACAAAGCAGTTGCAGCAGTTATTCATACAACACTCAACGGCCAGCCAAACCACTACTCTGGCTACTCCCCCTACCAAAATGTCGGAGGTGCACACAGTGCAGTCGACTAACCCAAAGGCCACCCAACAGCCTGAAGGGAAGAAAAAACAATGAAATAAGGGTAAGGGGGATTAAAAACCTATCGATAATGTTGGTGGGGACAACACTGAGAAACGAAAGGTGAGGTATCCATGCAACTTGTGCGTGGAATACCACCTGACCCATCTATGTCCTCGGCTTACAGAGGCCCAAAAGTTTGTGACGTAGCAACAGCCTGTTGTGTTGACTAATCCATTTCAGCATGGGCAAAATCTGACCCAAGCCTCTGTAAGCACAGAAGGGGGCAGCCAAGAACCCCCTCCGCCTACGAACAACCCCGCGTCCGTGAATGTATACATGGTGAGGGGTGATGCTTTTATATTGACTAGAGCACATGACTATAGTAAACCAAGCACTTCTGAGAAAGGTAAAGAAGTTGAACTCCCATCTCTTCCTCTATAGATTGAGAAGACGTTGGGTGAAACAATAACACGCATTCCTAAAGGTGCATTCAAAAAAGATTCTCATAACCCAAACGCAAGGGCCGCCCGGAACTACTCTATGGTCAAGGATTTATCACAAACCCCTTGTGCGATGTCCGCTTTGGAGGTCCTCCAAAGATACCCTTCTCAGAGGAAAGCCTTGTTAATTGCTTTAGGATCTACACAGACTTGTAATCTGGGTACAATCATGTTGTATACAACTGACTTAAAACCTCGTCTGCCTTACCATGTAGCGTTTCAGATAGTAGTAGCTTATCCCACGAAAACTTTTACTCAGAATATCTTTCACACGATGGTTGATGAGGGTGCCTTTACATGCGTTATGTCATTGGCATGTTGGAAGGCCATCGGCCAGCTCGTTTTGTCTCCGTCACCTACTCTCCTCACTGCTTTTGATGGTCATTCATTCTGACCACATGGCATTGTTCCTTATTTTCCCGTGCAGTTAGGAGGAAAGACCATGTGTGTCGAAGTATAGGTAGTTGATGCTCCCCTCGACTATAACCTCTTGTTAGGAAGGAGTTGGACTTATGCTATGCAAGCTGTGGTTGCTACAGTTTTTTGGGTCTTGTTTTTTCCACACGAGGGCCAGATAGTGACCATCGATCAATTGTCTTTCTCCAAATCTGACCCTACATTGGGGACATCCACAGTCCCAATGATAGATAACCCTCAACCAGGTGTCATCAATGTAAGAGTTGGTCTGTGCCCATCCTTGATGGGTACCTTCGATTACCCGCCCCCTCAAGGCGATATCAAGTTTATATCCAATCACCATAAGGTTGATATTTTTCAAGTTTCGTCATTCCACACGACTTACTTCGATGATCCGTGGGTACTTCCTTCCCCATCCGCCATGCTGGATGAGGCAGGGCACCTAGGTATGTCCATGCCCTTGTCTGCTGCTGAAGTAGTGTACTCTTTAGTCCAGCAAGCTTCAGCTAACACTGATCTGACTCCAGCACAAGAGTTAGATCCACCTCTAGAGCCTATTTGGGCTCAGTGTTCTCTCGCTAACACTGTTTTGTTAGACTTAGTCTTGCCTTCAGACGAAGAAGTAATCGAAGCAATGATTAGTACGGACAAACCTTGGGAAGATCTTCATCACCGATCATATTTTCTCCCAGAGTTAAGCCAAATAGAAGCAGGATAATTCACCATGACCATGACGGGAGATCAGTTGTGTCCTATTAATCTCTTAGCTACACACAAA
Organism: Picea mariana; assembly: GCA_032191745.1. Classification (NCBI taxonomy): domain Eukaryota; kingdom Viridiplantae; phylum Streptophyta; class Pinopsida; order Pinales; family Pinaceae; genus Picea; species Picea mariana. The sequence goes on from JASDQU010681162.1 coordinate 25,827, forward strand.
ATTTATGCTGAGGGCAATATGGCGACTATCGTTGAAACTATACCGATCAATATCTCCCGAAACCCTGGTGTTGTGGAGAATGTTTTTGTCGAAGTTGACTGCTCCCCCGAAGAGATTCAAATCTACACATATCTTTTAAAAGAATTATGTGACATTTTTTCCTAGTCTTATGAGGAGATGTCAGGTATCGATCCAAAAATAGTTGAACATGAAATCATAACTTATCGTGATGCCAAGCCAGTACGACAGAAACTTCGTCCAGTTAATCCTAAGAAAGCAGCAGCCATTAAGGTTGAGGTTGAGAAATTGCTAAAGGTGGGTTTTATTTATCCTATCCATTTGACCCAATGGGTGTCAAATCTCATGTCGGTCAATAAAAAACAAGGCATGATTCGTGTGTGTACCGACTTTCGTGATTTGAACAAGGCATGTCCCAAGGATAATTTTCCAACACCATTCATCGACCAGATCATTGATGAATGTGTTGGTTGCGAGGCCTTTTCTTTCATGGATGGTTTTTCAGGATATAATCAAATCCAAATCAAACCCGGGGACCAACACAAAACGACATTCATTTGTCCTTGGCGTACATTCGCATATCGTAAAATGCCTTTTGGCCTTAAAAATGTTGGAGCAACCTTTCAGCGGGCCATGTCATTTTCTTTCCATGACCTCAAGAATATAGTATAGGCCTACTTAGATGATTTAGCATCTCTATCTTGCAAGAGAACGGATCATCCCGCACACCTCCGACTTATCTTCGAACATTGTCGCTACTTTCGGATTCGCCTGAATCCAAACAAGTGCATCTTCTGCGTAATGTCAGGATGATTGTCAGGTTTCATAGTGTCAACAACATGGATCATGGTCGATCCTATGAAAGTTGAGGAAATAATTTAGTTGCCCCCCCCCCCAACGCACAATCCTTCAACTTCAGAGTCTACAAGGCAAGGCGAACTTTTTACGACGCTTCATCACCAACTATGCCAAGATCACCAAGGGTTTTATGCGTTTACTGAAGAAAGATGTTCCCTTTTCTTGGGACGATGCCGCTCAACACTCTTTCGACGCATTAAAACATGCTCTCACAATTTCCCCTCTACTATGGCCACCTAATTATAACAAAGATTTCATATTATATCTAACTGTCGCAGAGTCAACCATTGCCATGGTTTTAGTTAAGGAAGATGACTTGTTCTCAAAGTACGTGATCTATTACCTGAGTCGAGGCCTCGTAGGACCAAAACTCAATTATTCTCACATCAAAAATCTTGCATTGGCAGCAGTTCATGCTATTCAACGGTTCTGTCATTATGTTCTGTCTCGTAAGATCACCGTCATTCTTGTCGTGAATCCATTCCAGTACATGTTGACACGATGGGTAATAGGCAGAAAAATCAGTAGATGGATAGTCATCCTCTAGGAGTTCGACTTAGAATTTGTTTCAGCGAAGTCCAAAAAGTCACTGGTCTTTGCAAAGATTATTTCGGAACTTTCGGTTGAGTCAGGTGACGTTGTGCCTGAAGAATCGCCTATCCAGGGAGATACATTTTTTATCACATCTTCGGATCCCTGGTACGGAGATATACTTACCTATCTCCAGACTTTGAAGTTCCCCACTGCTGCTTCTCATGATGAGCATCGACGTATACGCCATAGGGCTAAGAATTATCTCATACTCGATGATACATTGTATCAGAGAGGTGTAGACTGCATCCTACGTCGATGTCTCACTCATGAGGAGGCACTTATCGTGCTTAACAATTTCCATACCAGAGATTGTGGAAGTCATTTGTCTGGGTTGGCAATAGCCCAAAATATTCTACGAGCAGGTTACTTATGGTCGACACTTATCAAAGATTGTATCGAATCGGTCAAGAAGTGTCATCTGTGCCAAATCTTCTCTCGGAAGATGAGGGCACATCCCGCCCCCATGTTTCCTGTCATCACAGTTGGTCCCTTCACAAAGTGGTGGATTTATTACACCACATGCAACCCTCCTTCAGCAAGGGGGCATCGCTATATCATCGTAGCTGTCGACTACTTCACAAAGTGGGTTGAAGCTATGCCAATGTTTAAATATGATGGAGAGACTGCAGCTCTATTTTTATTCAACTAGATCATAGCAAGGTTCGGCATCCCGAGAGAGATTGTCACTAACCATGGAAGTCACTTTCAGAACCAGATGATGATTGAATTAACATCAAATCTTGGGTTACGGAAAGAACATTCATCACCCTACTACCCCTAAGCCAATGGGCAAGTGGAAGCTGTAAATAAAACTCTTAAGACCATTCTACAGCAAACTATCAACTCATCCAAGTCAAATTGGCATTTGATGTTATACTTGGCATTATGGGCTTACAAAAAATATGTTAAGACTGCCACTGGTTTCTCACCTTTTCAACTCGTTTACGGGCTGGAGGCAGTCTTGCCCATCGAATGTCAGATCCCGTCTCTAAAGTTGGAAGTACAGTTATTTCCAGACACTTCTCCACTTGAAGAACGGTTAGTATACCTT
>JASDQU010681162.1:36782-51616 GCA_032191745.1 Picea mariana
GGTGTTAAAAAAGCGCGCTTATCCTCTGGTTGATTTTGAAGGGAATGCTTTGGCAGAGCCTAGAAATGGGCTCTACCTCAAGAAGTATTACTCATAGGCAGGTCACTGTGGGTAACTTTTTGTAACATATGTATAGTCTTTGTACTGTTACTCTTTAGTTTATTTTAAGTGTTATGGACGTGTCATTGATGTTATCTTTTGTCACTATGGCATATTTCAAGTGATTCTGAGGTGTTCGTTGGGTATGCGAACGGTGCTAGACGGCACACTCGGAGGCTTGCCTCCGCAGCTTGGGTAATCTTTACACCTCGAGGCCAGTTGTTATCTTCCGGAGGTATATGCTTAGGTGACACCAAAAATAATGTCGCCGAGTATAGTGCAGTTATTGAGTTGCTTCGTGACGCTTTGTCATTGGGTATCTCTCATCTTCGGGTCTATCTCGACACTCAACTGGTTGTGTCTTAGTTAAACAGAGTATACCGGGTTCATCATCCATATTTACACCGATGATTCCTTAGGGTACGTATCTTAGAACGAAACTTTGATTATATTACATATTTTCATGTTCCTAGGAGATTAAACCAAGTTACAGATACTCTAGCTAATCAAATTTTAGATTGGCATCTTGCACACACATGAAAAAACATTCACATAAACATGTAAAATACATTTTTTGCACACATAATCGATAAGACACAAAAAGACCAAAAAACCATATATATAATCATAAAGTCACCAAAGTACACTGATGGATGCAAGCGCCTCAAAAATAGGACCAATAACAAGTCACAGGGCTTATGCCCTCAAAACATATATACAAGTAGTGATCGAGGCACGTCAAAATGTCTAGCTAAAGTCAGGGCCTGTGAGCCCTATTATACTAGTCCACAGCATTGGCTAAACACCAAAACAACCGAACCCACGTCTGTGGTGCCCCCACTACATGAGGCTGCATAGATGGTGGAAGATCCTCAATCTCTACCATCGAAACCGTGCGGGTGAGTGCAGTAAAGTTATGCTCGACTCGTCTCAAAACCCTCTCAGCCTTCCCAGCTGGAAGGTCTCCTGCTACTACTGGTCACCCTGCGGCGGCAGGAGCGGCCCCTGGTGGAGGACGACGCCTGTTCCTAGCATAGTCTGCAGGTCGCACTGGTCCCACATCTGCACACAATGAACACGTATCCATCAAATACTCTGGCATAACAAAAAATGATATATACAACAAAACAACATAAAAATTACATATGCTTCACAAAAATTTTAAAAACAACTACAAAGGGGGAGACTTACACATCTCTCCTCGCTCCTCACTAGGAGGCATGGGTATCTTAGGATCTCTCGAGAAATCAATCACTGCATATGGGTAGTCTTCGATCATCGGGATCTATTGCGATAGCCAAGCAAAGAAATCGTCGTCGAAGGACTCATTTGTCCTTCCACCACCCTGTCGTGGCATCAGTACTGCCCATCTAAACATCGTAGGACGAGAGGCCTGATGTCCTCGTACCACTACTCGAGGACTAAAACTCAAAACTCTCTCAAAAAAGAATGAACACAGAATGGTCCCAAACCCGAAGTTCCTTTGTGTCCGCAAACGACAGTCTATCAGCTGCCTCTTCATACATTCCAGCAAGGTGGTACTCCAATAAAAAATTTGTGTGTTCAAGCATTGGACGGCACAGTTCATCTGTGCTCGAGAAGCCTGATGCAAGGCCGCAGAACCAGTAATCTGCCCAATGAGCAATACTATCGCTTGTAGCGATAGGTTAGTGATCTTGCTTATGGGCACTTGTGAGCTCGATCGGTCTGTCCCTGCCTCAAAGTAAATGGATATCAGTTCCGCTATGTTATGCGGCCCTGCAGGAAACATCTGAAAATTGACTAGTTCCCCTCTCCTTGAGAGGCCAATCAAAAAGTATATATCCTCAGTGGTGGGCACCAGTGATTTCCCCTCTAACATAAAAGCCTCTACATCAGGATGCCAGTAGTCAACCAAATCATTCAGAAGCCTCGGTTGTGCCCGCATAAAAGGACATAGGAAAAATTTGAGCAATCCGCATTGCATCAAAACAGCCACAACATTGGGGTCTTCCTTGACCAACTCACTTACTTCTTCATGCTCCCTCTCTCTCCAGTGGACATACATCCTGCAAAACACCAAGGTTCAGGAGAGTTAACCCTTGTATTTTAATCCTTTTTATTCAATAAGGGGGTTCCACGCGAGCTGTAATGGCGACAGTCGCGTGTACACGCGGACAGCGTTTACTCTGCCCGAATGTACACGCGGCTTGTCCTGAGACAGCCTGCGTGGACCTAGGGCCAACCTTTTAAAGGTCGATGCCCCCCTAAAAAATGAAACCCAATGAAAAAATAAAGACTTAAAATGCAAGATAAGGGAGTTTGTACTTACTTGGTCCAGACAGAAGTTCGTTTCGTCCACTGTAGCTCCTGGAATCACCACTTTTATCAAAGGGGGTCTTTTGGCTCCAGAGTCAATTTCCAAATCAACAATAGTGATAATGAGCTGTCAGCTTCTATTTATAGACTTTTTAGCCTCTTTTTGTCACTTTTTTGGCCTCCCTTATCATGTTCTTTATACCAAAAACCATTTACAGTGATTCAGGAGTTGCATCGGGGGGATTTGATCGGGAATTGGGACAGTTTTTGGGAGTTTTGAGTAATTTTCGACGATCCATTAAATTTTTATTTTTTATTTTTTTGAGGATCAACTTGAGCATATAGGTTAGGTTACTACCCTGACTTTTGTATCTCGTTGTCTTTTTCCTCTGCCATAGGATCGATCCTGTCAGGTTGTGACATGGAACCATCATATCTTCTTTAGAAGTGTCGCAACTTGGCGATAGAGATTACCGAAACATGGATTCCCTAGGTAGATCCTGGTTGCATTATGGTGTCCATGGTGTCTCTAAAAACTGTAGGCTCGAGAGTCCTTGTAGTTTTTCATGAATACGAGTTTGAGCCTCATTTGCATGATTCTCTTTCGCTCTTGGCCTCACCCTTAGGACTCCCAAAAAATAACGGGTCTCCTTTTAATCCCTTTTCAGACCCTTTAAACATGAAAATATTGTCGAGTGATATTGTGGCCTGTCACGCTCATTAAACTAAAATTTGAAGTCACGTCCGTCCGGCGGTAGTTTACCCTTTTTTCGGTCCGGATGGTCAACTATACGAACAAAGGTATACTCTATGGAACTTCTGTTCTTTAGAAGAGTTCTCTCAGGTATAATTTTACACCTTTTTCGGGCCTAAGGGACTAAACTTATGAAAAAGGAACCCCCACGGAGTCCATAGTTAAGCTCTTTTCAGACTCCCTAAAATTGAAAAGATTGTCGAGTGACCTTATTCTTTCACACTCGTTAAATCGGTCCAAAAGAACATTCTTGACGGAGTCCATAGTTAAGCTTTTTTCAGACTCCTTAAAAATGAAAAAATGGTCGAGTGATCTTGCCTTTATCACACTCGTTAAAATGGTTTTGAATAGACATCTTGTTGGTGCTAGTTTACACTTTTTTTGAACCGACTAGACTATCTTTGAAAAAGGCACCCCACTAGAGTCTCCTTTTACGTTTTTTCAGACTCTCTAAATATGAAAACCCGTCGAGCTTACCTTCTCCGGGCTCGTTAAACTTACATCGAAGGATGTTACCATTGTGTGTTTTGTTAACCGTGTTTGCATACCTTCCCCATCAGTCTTGTAACAGTTTGCTTCTGCGTTTTAACACCCTTGGCCTCCATAGGATTTTTCCCGAGTATAATTATTTTGAACATCAGTCTTGTCCTTGTGCCTTGAACTTGTATGTTTTCAACACTCGTTCCTCCTTTGTAACGTAACATTCTGATGCAGGAGCATCTCTCCACACAGCCAGCCAGCCAACCAGCCACGTCATCACGCATGCATTCAAGGATGAAAAGGAGGCGCAGCCTCATTCAAATATTTGGAATGAATGTAACTAAATGTACTTAGGTTGTTGAGCCAGGAAATTCGTGCCTTTGTGCAGGAATTAGATAAGATCGGCCTTTATTGTAGAACGGTTGAGATCTAGTTCTGGATAGTAGACTAAACGGCCATTGAATGTAATTTATTAGGGTAGTTGAAGTTTGGAGGGAAGCGCTTGATTGAGCCACCTCATGTAAAAGAGATTTTGATATCTCATTTGGAGTTAGGGAGCTAGGGGTAGAATGCGTAGATGAGAAGAGCTTGAGAGAGCTCAGGAACCCCATTATGTAAAATGCAGGCATTTGTCATTTTAATTAATACAAACAGCAGTTTTTCCTGCACATGTTCTGTGTCATATTGGTGCCTGAGTGTGTTCTTTCATTATGCTGTGAATGTGTATTATTGTCATTTGTTTGCAGGGAGTTGTGTTGGTTTTCAAGAATGAAGGTCTTTGAGGTTTCATGCCATGAGGGCATGACAGAGTGTTGCAGACTCTGAATACCTGTGCATGAGTGCACTTCTTAACACTGTGGGTTCAGAAAAAGGTGTGCTGAGGCACACAGACTGGAAACAACAATTCAGGAAGAAGACCTCAAGGTTGTTGAATACCTTGGAGGTAATACTATGTGAGGAAAGCACAGTTGCAGATAGAATTCTGTTGTGAATTCTTTGAGGGCTCTGCCAAGTGGGCATTGAGCATACGCACGCGTGGCGTTGGAGAAGAACTCGGCTGGGAATTTGAAGTAAAGACCAGAATCACTGAGGATTCTGTGAGAGCTCTGCCAAGTGGGCATCGAGCGAAGTGCACGGGTGCACACAAAGAGACAGAACCATTGGAGTGTTCTGTGGAAGAGAAGATACCCCGCTAGGAGGGCGTCGAAGAAGTGTGAAGACAGGCACAGAGAAAAGAGAAGAGAACTCTTTGAGTTCTACTACTTGAAGGAAGAGTCCACTAAGGAACTTTCACTGGGTTGCTGAATACCCGGAAAGACTCAGCGACTTAGTTGTTGAGCAGCAAGATAGCTAGGAGGGCATTCGTTTTATTCTCCATCTGTGGGAGAAGGAAGAACGAAACCCCTTAGGGGTCGGAGTGTTAGTGAAAGCTCAGAAGAGATAACACGCTGTGTGTGTGTGAAGACTCTGCAGAGGGCAGGAGTCAAAGAATCCTCCAAGGATTCGAGGAGAACAAGCTCAGGAAGGAGTCAACGTTATTGAGGACGCGTGGCGAGGCTCAAAGTGTGAAGAGATCGCAGAGGAAAAGGAGCAAAGGTCGAGGCCTTTGGCTTTTGGTCAATTCTTCCAAGTCTCGGAAGAAAATAAACAAGCTTAGGAGAAGCAGCGGTAGCTGTCAGATCGGCCTGAGGAGAAGATCTGGACCATTGAGGAATCCACGTCCAGGAGGAGCTCAGGCGGAGCCTACAGGAGAAGGAGACCGACAGTCATCGGATCTCGTGCAGGAATTCCTTCAGTCGTTAGATATTCGAGAGGAACGAGGTGGTTAGAGCATAAGAGTGGAAAGGTTCTAAGCTCGAAAGGAGTAGAGCCGTTGATCCGGGGTTGATCGGGACATTGGATTACACGCGGAATCACCCATCGGGATTTCATGAAGGAAGCGTCGAAGAATTGACAACAGGAGTCCCGATGTAATGAGATGCGATGTCCTGAGACGACGTAAGTAGTGTAGGCCACGGCTGAGATTGGAGGACAGGTGGTATCTTGATTGGAGGTTCGGCACCTCGGAGCGTCGGGAGTCAACGCAGGAGTTAATTGACCCCGTGAGTAGCGAGGCCGCGAGAAGAGCGAGGTCGCGAGGAAGTGACATCGGCGTCTCGTTATCTCGGGACTCAGGAGCTGGAGAGTCAAGCATTTTACCTTGCGAGCAGCGAAGTCGCGAGGAGGCGAGATCGCGAGTCTCGGCGACTCGGGTCTTGGGGAGTTGAAAGACCAAGTAATTGATCTCGCAAATAGCGAAGTAGCGAGAGGCAAGGTCAGAAGTTCGGCGTCTCATATATTGGGAGTCGAAGAATAAAGCAATCGGTGTCGCGAGTCGTGAAGCCACGATCGCAGAAACTTTGATGGAGGGTTTGACTGAGGTCACACGGAGACAGGTCATATGGACCATGTTCTAGCCAGGAGGGCTAGTGCACAAAAGGGGTGCATCGAGTCTGTGAGGACTGAAATCTCGATAGGAAGGTAAGGCCACGATTGTGGAGGTGTGGTCATATGTATCAGGAGATAAGCTTAGGGGCTTGCGCGTGGAAAGAGCTCATCAGTAAATCAATGATTGGAGAAGTGAGAAGTTCTCGACAGTGGGAACACCAAACCCCGACCCCCGATAGAGAATCGGGGACAACCACGGTTAAGTGCCTAAGGCCGTGCGGGTAAAGAAAGGACCTGTGGAATGGGTCGGATTTCGACAGGGGTTCCAGCTGGGAATATAAGGGAGCTACTTCGGCTCCGAAAAGAGGATTTTGAACGAGCCTGTGTGAGCAGGAGGTCGGGTGCATGAAGAGACCCTGCGGGGTGGTAGCTCGTACATCTCTGCGTCAAGTGGTATCAGAGCAGGGATTCTATTAGTATATCGCAGACAAAAGAAAGCAGGGAAGAGGACAAAGTTACTGAGGGATCTGTAAGGACTTGCTAGCAGGTAGGCAGCAGTCCATAGACATTCAGCAGGACTGTAAGGAGATGAGGCTGGAGACACTCTTAGTGTGGAGTGATAGCAGCAGATTTTCCACGAAGGTAGATAGAGGTAGCAAAATGGCTACTGAAGGCCGCAGGAAGAAAAGCAAGGCAGAAAATATTGCGTAGATGGATAGAGAGCTTGCTAATATACGAGCAGAGATAGAGAAGCTTGAACTACAGATGCAGTAGAATGAAGAATTGGTTTCGATATGTGAACCCGAGACTGGAGACAACCTCAATGACTTTGAATCTGAATTGGGATCGTCTGATGATCTCAAAGACTGCCAGATGGGCAGAGAAGCAGAAATTCCAAATTTCCATGAGGGCAACGAGCTGAGATCACTGTGGGATCTCACAGACTGTCAGGAGGACAGTGAGAGAATTTCAGGTTGCCAGGAGGGCAATAGAAGGTTTCCAATTTGCCAGATGGGCGGGGAAACAGAAATGGGATCGACTGAAGATCTCATGGACTGTCAGGAGGATAGCGAAGAAATTTTACATTGCCAGCTGGGCAATGAACAGAGAATGCTGGGAGATCTCGAAGATTGCCAAGAGGGCAACGGAAGCGTTTCAAACTGCCAGGAGGGCATAGATGAAAATGCGAGACCATCTGAGGGTCTCACGGACTCAGAGAAGATTTCAATTCAACAAGGAGTGCTAATAAAGATGGGATCGATTGATCTCATGGTCTGCCAGGGAAGCAGTGGAAGAATCCCATATTGCCAGATGGGCAGGGATGAGCAGATGAGACTATCTGTGGGTCTCATAAACTCAGAAGCAAGTTGGATTCAGCCAGAGGAGCTGACAGAGCAGATGAGACTGTCTGATAGTCTCATAAATTTCGAAGAGATGGAAAAGGATCAGCAAGTGCAGCTGACAGAACAGGAGGAAGATCAGGATGGTCTTCTGATGATTGGGGGAATTCCAATATTCCTGCCATTTGCCCAGGATGAGACAGAAATTGGTGGTGCAGATGGTGCAGCAACAGAACAGTCGACGGAGACTGTCAAGGATGAATTGGTGCAGATGGTGAAGACTTCCCAAGAGGATGAAGAGAATGAGATTTCTGAGAAACAGCTCAATGATTTCGGCCAGGGAGATAAAAGCAAAGAAGCTGAAGAAAAGGAAGATGAGCATTCTGAGGAATGGCTCAGCATTTTCAGACATGAAGCTGAAAACAAGGCAAAGGGGAGGTTGCAGGAGTAGAGGAGGAAGAGGCAGACAGCAATTGCTTTGTTGATCTGTGGGAACAAATGGAAGCCCTGGAGGAAAGGGTGAAAGTGCAGGGAGTGCACATCCAACAAGTGAAGTTGGAAACTGATGAAGGAGGCATGGGAGATCAGGATGATCTGCCCAATGGCCAAAATTTTTTGCAGCTGAGGAGACTGCAAAAACAGAACCAGCCACTGGAGCAGCTGGATGCAACAATCGAAGAAATCAGAAGGCTGATGTTGGGGTCAACAGAAACTACCAGTGAGGAGAAGCTGAGCAGAAGGAAAGCAGCAGCAGCAGCAGTGCAGCAGAAATAGCAGCAGTAGCAGATTGGAGCGAGTAGAAAGCTCCAAAGACTTATTTGGGACCCTGGAGGATTTCCACCAGATACCAGGGAAGCTCATGAGCAGGAGCTCGTGATTTTTGCAGCTGTGGAGTATGATGCAGGAGCATCTCTCCACGCAGCCAGCCAACCAACCAACCACGTCAGCGCGCATGCATTCAAGGATGAAAAGGAGGCGCAACCTCATTCAAATATTTGGAATGAATGTAATTAAATGTACTTAGGCTGTTGAGCCAGGAAAGCCGTGCCTTTGTGCAGGCATTAGATAAGATCGGTATTTATTATAGAACGGCTGAGATCTAGTTCTGGATAGCAGACTAGACAGCCATTGAATGTAATTTATTAGGGTAGTTGAAGTTTCGAGGGAAGCGCTCGATTGAGCCGCCTCATGTAAAAGAGATTTTGATATCTCATTTGGAGTTAGGGAGCTAGGGGTAGAATGCGTAGATGAGAAGAGCCTGAGAGAGCTCGGGAACCCCATTATGTAAAATGCAGGCATTTGCCATTTTAATTAATACAAACAACAGTTTTTCCTCCACATGTTCTGTGTCATATTGGTGCCTGAGTGTGTTCTTTCATTATGCTGTGAATGTGTATTATTGTCATGCGTTTGCAAGGAGTTGTGTTGGTTTTCAGGAATGAAGGTCTTTGAGGTTTCATGCCATGAGGGTGTGACAGAGTGTTGCGGACTCTGAATACCTGTGCATGAGTGCACTTCTGAACACTGTGGGTTCAGACAAAGGTGTGCTGAGGCACATAGACTAGAAACAACAACTCAGGAAGAAGACCTCAAGGTTGTTGAATACCTTGGAGGTAAGAATGTGTGAGGAAAGCACAGTTGCAGATAGAATTCTGTTGTGAATTATGTGAGGGCTATGCCAAGTGGGCATTGAGCATACGCACGGGTTGCGTTGGAGAAGAACTCGGCTGGGAATTTAAAGTAAAGACCAGAATCACTGAGGATTCTGTGAGAGCTCTGCCAAGTGGGCATCGAGCGAAGTGCATGGGTGCACACAAAGAGACAGAACCGTTGGAGTGTTCTGTGGAAGAGAAGATACCCCGCTATGAGGGTGTCGAAGAAGTGTGCAGATAGGCACAGAGAAAAGAGAAGAGAAATCTTTGAGTTCTACTACTTGAAGGAAGAGTCCACTAAGGAACTTTCACTGGGTTGCTGAATACCCGGAAAGACTCAGTGCTTAGTTGTTGAGCAGCAGGATAGCCAGGAGGGCATCCGTTTTATTCTCCATTTGTGGGAGAAGGAAGAACGAAACCCCTTAGGGGTCGGAGTGTTAATGAAATCTCAGAAGAGATAGCACGCCGTGTGTGCGTGAATACTCTGCAGAGGGCAGGAGTCAAAGAATCCTCCAAGGATTCGAGGAGAACAAGCTCAGGAAGGAGTCAGTGTTATTGAGGACGCGCGACGAGGCTCAAAGTGTGAAAATCTCGTAGAGGAAAAGGAGCAAAGGTCGAGGCCTTTGGATTTTGGTCAATTCTTCCAAGTCTCGAAAGAAAATACACAAGCTTAGGAGGAGAAGCGGTAGCCGTTAGATCGGCCTGAGGAGAAGATCCGAACCATTGAGGAATCCACATCCAGGAGGAGATCAGGAGGAGCCTACAGGAGAAGGAGACCGACAGTCGTCGGATCTCGTACAGGAATTCCGTCAGCCGTTAGATATTCCAGAGGCGGTAGGTGGTTAGAGCACAAGAGTGGAAAGGTTCTAAGCTCGGAAGGAGTAGATCCATTAATCCGGGGTTGATCGGGACATTGAATTACTCACGGAATCACCCATCGGTATTTCATGAAGGAAGCGTCGAAGAATTGACAACGGGAGTCGTGATGTAATGAGATGTTATGTCCCGAGACAACGTAAGTAGTGTAGGCCACAGCTGAGATTGGAGGACAGGTGGTATCTTGATCGGAGGTTCGGCACCTCGGGGCATCGGGAGTCAACGCAGGAGTTAATTGACCCCGCGAGTAGCGAGGCCGCGAGAAGAGCGAGGTCGCAAGGAAGCGACATCGATGTCTCCTTATCTCGGGACTCGGGAGCTGGAGAGTCAAGCATTTGACCTTGCGAGCAGCGAAGTCGCGAGGAGGCGAGATCGCGAGTCTCGGCGATTCGGGTCTCGGGGAGTTGAAAGACCAAGTAATTGATCTCACAAATAGAGAATTAGCGAGAGGTGAGGTCGGGAGTTTAGCGTCTCGTATATTGAGAGTCGAAGAACAAAGCAATCGGTGTTGTGAGTCGCAAAGCCGCGATCACAGAAAATCCGATGGAGGGTTTGACTGAGGTCACACGGAGACAGGTCATATGGACCATGTTCTAGCCAGGAGGGCTAGCGCACAAAAGGGGCGCATCGAGTCTGTGAGGACTGAAATCTCGATAGGAAGGTAAGGCCATGATTGTGGAGGTGTGGTCATATGCGTCAGGAGCTAAGCTCAGGGGATCACGCGTGGAAAGAGCTCATTGGTAAATCGGGGATTGGAGAAGCGAGAAGTTCTCGACAGTGGGAACACCGAACCCCAAACCCCGATAGAGAATCGGGGACAACCACAGTTAAGTGCCTAAGGCCGTGCGGGTAAAGAAAGGACCTGTGGACTGGGTCGGATTTCGACAGGGGTTCCAGCTGGGAATCTAAGGGAGCTACTTCGGCTCCGAAAAGAGGATTTTGAACGATCCTGTGTAAGCAAGAGGTCGGGTGCATGAAGAGACCCTGTGGGGTAGTAGCTTGACCCTCTCTGCGTCACATTCCTTTATTCTTTTTCCAAAATTATTGAAAAAGACAAAAAAAATCAAATATACCCCAAAAAGAGGAAGGGAAAAGTATTTTCTTTATTGGCAGCATAATGAGTCACCCTTGGATAAAGCACATCTGTTTGTTTTCTCATCAAACCCTAGGATTTAATATGACCTTAGGAAGCTGTTCTCGCTACATAGAGTTGTGTCCTCCCCCGTTTGGTTATTCTTCCAAACACATGGAGAGTTTGCATTACCTCCTGCCTCGTAAACTTATATTAATTTCATGATGCCTAAGTCTCATCATCTATCATGCTATTGTCCAAGAGAATTTTTTCACCCAGCCTGAGTCGGCCCCTCTGCAATATGTCTCTTGCCCTCATGCCCGTCCATCCTGAATGTCCAATCAATTCCTTGTTCTAAATCAATGAAGCCATCAGTCTGATCATCAAGTCCATGACCGACGAGCCATCGAAGACCTCTGGGTAGTGCAGTCATACACTCATATTACACTCCTACCCGAGTGTTGTAGATTTTGAAGTCGTTGCTAGAGCTCTAAAGACCTCAGCTCTAGCCATCAGGCCGTATCAGCTTCTAGAAGATGGATACTTTATATGTATATCTTTTTGATTTCGAGATGTAGCTCTGTTGTGTATTGTTCGCAGCTACTCTTTATATAGTTATATGACATGGATCTACAATGTATTTGATTGGTAGCCATGATTCTATTTTATCCCGAGCATGGGTATGCTTTTCTCGGTGAGACATTTGTTTTTTTGCAGACAGTGCCTCCCAGTTCCTGATCCTTGGGCTCAATTGTTCGACACATCAGTAAAAGATTGGTAATGTATTTCATCCAGTAGATGCTCTTCTGACCTCACACATTAGGGGGCATCTATTATAACCCTAAATTGCACCACACATGCTTACCTGGCATCAGGCCATTTCATATCCCTTCTTTGCCAAAGCACTGCTGAACAACTCTTTAAAAAACCTCTTTTATAAGGGCCCACGCGCCCTACTCTATTACTGCATGCGTGTACACGCTGGCTGACCTAAAATAGCCCGCGTTGACCGACAAAAGCATGAAAAAAAGAAAATTTGCTGACAGAACACAAAAGATATGGGTGAGTTAACTGAAACCCCGACCATGCATGGCCGAGGGTTCGTCCAAATACCTAGCTCCTTCTAGCCTATAAAAGAAGGGGTAGGGGTCCCATTTAGAGGAGGAAAAATATAGCAAAGAAACTCTGCCCATTTTCATATTCCCATTGTCCCAACCCTTTAGCCTTCCTTGTGCCCAAAGAGATATCAAGCAAAGCAGTTGAAGGACAGTTGAAGAGGAGCCTAGGATCAGGTTCACAGAGCGGTGGCCGGTCTCAACTTTGTAAGTTGACTCATTCAAAGTAATAAAGAAAGTGCTTTTCCCGTCCCAATTCACGAGTTATTCATAGTTTGCTAAGTACATATTTGAATTTCTAACCCGTTAGTCTATAGGTAATATGCATGTGTAGTTGTTTCTTGTCTTGTATGTAGGTCAACATTGGAAAGGAGAACTGCGAACAAGTAATCAAGTACGACAAGGGATCTACATCGAATGCCCGAAACGAGGTAGGTTGATCTAGCCATGCATTTACTAAAAGAAATGGAATTTAAATCTGGGGGACGTAGGTAGAAAGTAGTTTTTCTCTAGGTCATATCTGCATGCAAAGTCTAACCCTATTTTCTAGTCCACAAGGCGATTTCCCTCACAACACCCGCTAGCAGTTATACCTTAAATAAAATAAAGGAGACTCATTTCATCTCAATAGGACACAACATTTGAGATTTTGAAGCAACCATTTTCCACTTAACATTTATATATAGATATATAATTTACGTTAATATTGAAGATTGGAGAATGAAAATGTATCATGTGGTTTGACCTTAAATAAAAGAAAGGAGACCTGTTTCATCTTGATAGGGACTGACATTTGTAATTTTGAAGTGATTATTTCCGACTTAACTAAGAAAAAACTCAATCCAAATGTTAATAACTCTATCCCATAATTTCATTTCTTTTGATGTACAATTTAACTTTTGGTCGACATGCATCTTCTTTCTATGCTCATGAAATTAAGCATGGAGGGAACAACTGTGTAAGTAAGGAGAAGTAGGGAATGCATATAAACGTCATCCCTCACTTGAACCCCTGCATACAAACACCAAAAACTTCAATCCAACNACATGGATCTACAGTGTATTTGATTGGTAGCCATGATTCTGTTTTATCCTGAGCATGGGTATGCTTGCCTCGGTGAGACATTTGTTTTTTTGCAGACGGCGCCTCCCAGTTTCTGATCCTTGGGCTCAATTGTTCGACACATCAGTAAAAGATTGGTAATGTATTTCGGCCATCAGATGCTCTTCTAACCTCACACATTAGGGGGCATCTATTATAACCCTAAATTGCACCACACATGCTTACCAGGCATCAGGCCATTTCATATCCCTTCTTTGCCAAAGCACTGCTGAACAACTCTTTAAAAAACCTCTTTTATAAGGGCCCGCGTGCCCTACTCTATTACTGCACTCGTGTACACACTGGCTGACCTAAAATAGCCCGCGTGGACCGACAAAAGCATGAAAAAAAGGAAATTTGCTGACAGAACACAAAAGCTATGGGTGATTTAACTGAAACCCCGGCCATGCATGGCCGAGGGTTCATCCAAATACCTAGCTCCTTCTAGCCTATAAAAGAAGGGGTAGGGGTCCCATTTGGAGGAGGAAAATATAGCAAAGAAACTCTGCCCATTTTCATATTCCCATTGTCCCAACCCTTTAGCCTTCCTTGTGCCCAAAGAGATATCAAGCAAAGCAGTTGGAGGACAGTGGAAGAGGAGCCCAGGATCAGGTTCGCGGAGTGGTGGCCGGTCTCAACTTTTGTAAGTTGACTCATTTAAAGTAATAAAGAAAGTGCTTTTCCCGTCCCAATTCACAAGTTATTCATAGTTTGCTAAGTACATATTTGAATTTCTAACCCGTTAGTCTATAGGTAATATGCATGTGTAGTTGTTTCTTGTCTTGTATGTAGGTCAACATTGGAAAGGAGAACTGCGAACAAGTAATCAAGTACGACAAGGGATCTACATCGAATGCCCGTAATGAGGTAGGTTGATCTAGCCATGCATTTACTAAAATAAATGGAATTTAAATCTGGGGGACGTAGGTAGAAAGTAGTTTTTCTCTAGGTCATATCTGCATGCAAATTCTAACCCTATTTGCTAGTCCGCAAGGCGATTTCCCTCACAACACCCGCTAGCAGTTATACCTTAAATAAAACAAAGGAGACTCATTTCATCTCAACAGGACACAACATTTGAGATTTTGAAGCAACCATTTTCCACTTAACATTTATATATAGATATATAATTTACGTTAATATTGAAGATTGGAGAATGAAAATGTATCATGTGGTTTGACCTTAAATAAAAGAAAGGAGACCTGTTTCATCTTGATAGGCACTGACATTTGTAATTTTGAAGTGATTATTTTCGACTTAACTAAGAAAAAACTCAATCCAAATGTTAATAACTCTGTCCCATAATTTCATTTCTTTTGATGTACAATTTAACTTTTGGTCGACATGCATCTTCTTTCTATGCTCATGAAATTAAGCATGGAGGGAACAACTGTGTAAGTAAGGAGAAGTAGGGAATGCATATAAACATCATCCCTCACTTGAACCCCTGCATACAAACACCAAAAAATTCAATCCAACATTAACCATAGTCTGTGAGGGTTTTAATCATCAACGTTCATGGCTACAAAAAATGATTATTCAATATATATCTTTTGTGATAAATGGTTGTTACCTATTTGTGGTAGGGTTGTTGAATACAAATTTTAGGATCAATTGAAA